>JAMXBD010003263.1:0-129770 GCA_024138025.1 Combretum micranthum | reverse complement strand
TATTTGCATGCTAGTACTATGATATACTTTATCCAGAGTTCTAATATTCAAAAGGGATTACCTGCCCACTTGGTCCACGTGGCCTTAGCCATAAGTACGGGAACTGCAAAAGGTAGCTATCGGGGTATAAGCTAATAGGCTTAGTGAGAACTATTTCCATAAATAACTTCTTGTAACAAGATTCAAACAAGTTGGTTAATCACACATATGTAATGCATCAAACACGTGGGCAAACAATCATATAGCTTTCCGGGAACTATATGTTGAATGGATTTACGCCCTCCATTCGGGGTTTGGTGATACTCAAAACAAGTAGATTTGATGATAGAAAATTTAAGCTTGCGAGCACACATCGCCAAGCATTCAATAAAAACTTTTATACTTGCGAGCACTCATCGCCAAGTATTCCGAACCTACTTGATTTGACCTTGCTTTCGGATCAACCGCCAAGCATATTCCATTAAGCCGCCAAGCAATCGCTTTCGGATCTTCCGCCAAGTGTTGCTTTCGACATGAGCCTACTATCCTTCTCACCCAAGGATAATATCCCAACCATGTAATGTGACTCACTTCGTGGTATGCATGAGTTCATTAATTTATAAAGTCATAACATAATTATTTTCAACTTTATGGTGATCAAGGAATTTCACACAAATCAATATTAAACTAAAACAATCACTTAGAACAATTCGGGCTTCGATATTCTTAGAATCCTTTCAAGGAATTATTTTACATGCATATCGGTTTATCTTTTCTTAACTCTAGTGCAACTAATTTACAAGCACAACAAGTGTAGCATTTAATGGAAATAAACTCACGATGCCATTGTCGTCTATTCCTCTAAGCGGATGAGTCGTTCACACACTCCACTAAATCGTAATAGTTCTCGGGGTGAAGAAATCCTTCCTCAGGGTCACCTAACCAAAGAAAATACCCATAATGAGTTTTTCTTGAAGATTTACTTGAATTTTGACAAAACAATGTCAAAGAACGTTAAAGTTCGTATAGAAGAAAGTTCCAACTTAAAATGGCTATAACTTGGTCATTTTAACTCAGAATCGCGCATATATACCGATTTCTATCTACTCGGAAAGATCTACCCATTTCTAAAATTATTTCCTACAAACAAAGCCACATAGGCTCCGAAAAACTGGTGACAAAATTTACCACGGATTTTCAAGTAAAGACAACTTTGGTTCAAGAAATCAAAATTTGTTTGATAAATACTTAGTTATCTATATGGTTGGAAAATTCTCTTTTTATGACTATGTAGCTCATACTTAAGCATGCTCAAATGTCTTGTTGTCCAAATTATTTTTCTTAAGTAAAACAATGTCGGTTTGAAGCTTTTCGGAAATTGTTTTTGTGAATTTCTTTGAAATGAATACCTTGTTTATTTTGTTTTCTAAAAAGGTTTTATGTTGGTTTTATTTATATTTTTCTAAGTGACTTTTGAAAAAAGATTTTCTACTTTCTAAGTTACATTTATGATATAAAATATGATATTCTTTATTTTTCTTGTGCAAATTCTTTTTGTTCATTTGTTTTGCAAAAATCCTTACTTGACATTTCTCATTCTTTTCCTCATGTCTCCATTTCCAAAACAATTACTCATGCATAAAATTTGGTTTCCTTGTAAAAACAAAGGGAACAATTAAGGACTTTTTGTAGAAAAACTAATTTCTATAATCTTATTAACTTTTTCTTGTATCTTGAAAAGTGAAAATTTTATTCTTTTCAAACCATAAGTTTTCTTTGCCTATTTGCAAGGTCTAAAATTTCCTTAGTCATCCATCTTATTTTCTTTATGAAAAGAACCATTTTTGTCAACAAAATATTTTCTTTTGAAAAGCAAAGTAAAGTAACAAAGATTTAACTAGCTTTTAAGCAGAAATAGTTTCTAAATTTATAGCGAATTCTTTTTGTAACTTGAAAATGAATGAGTTTATTTTTGTTGTCGTATATTTTTATGTTTCATATAAACTTATTCCTAAGTGACAAAAAGTCTTCTTTTATTTCATTATCTTTAGAGAACAAAACTTTTGGACAACATTCTAAATGAACATGATTATGAGAATAATAATAAACAAAGTAACATAAAGCATAAATAATAAAATCAAGTATTGGAGTCTTAGCTTTTTCAAGGCTCCCGGGACTAAGAAATAAACTAGTCCCATAAAGAAGTAAAATGAAAGGAGAAAAACTTGTTTTGACTTGATTAGGACAAGTCTAAGACTAGAGACTAGTCTTATAAACAACTTGAAATAAATAAATTGCGTGGAAGTAAATAAATTGCATGAAAGGTAAATAAATTGCAAGATTATGAGCTTATATGCTCTAAAGAATATGTATATAGTTATTTAGATATAGTAGATAGTTATGAACATAAAAGAAATATAAAGAACATAAAGGAAATATAAGGAACATAAAGGAACATAAAGAAATTGATATTATAAACAAAAACAAAGTATGAATCTAATGTTGCTTTCTTAACCTTCATGGTTTTAGAAAACATACACTAAGCTCATACTAAGTAGATGAACATAGAGACTTCTTGAAGAACTTTTACCTAAAGGAGATGAGCCTAAAGAGAACTTCTTGAAGAACTTCTTGGAGAGAAATTCTAGAGAGATTTTGAGAGAGTAATTTTAGTGTAGAAGTGGTGTGAAAGAAGTGAAAGAGGAGGGGGGTATTTATAGGAAAATGGGGAGTGATTTTTGGATGAATAAAATAAATGCAAAATTAAAACAAATGGAGAGGGAAGAGAGAGAGATGTGCCGGCCACTTTTGAGAGGAGAGGGAGTGATTTAATTTTTTGTATTTTGTTAAATAAAAGATGTAATAAGTAAGGTAGATGTGATATAAAGTTATGGGAAAGGTAAAAAGTTAAGATTATAGGTTATGTAGAGTGTAAGAGTAGGTGTAAGAAAAAGTAGAGATAAAAGAATAGTGTAGAATAGTAATGAATAGTGTAATGTAAAGTAGATGTGACAATTAAAGTACCGGTAGTAAGAAAATACGCGTATAATAGCTATATCTGTTATTTTTACTTACCGAAAAATTATGAAATTGATATTTTTAGAAAACTTATATTTTTACGAGTCTAACGGTATATTCGGAATATTTTTCCTAGTCCGGGCTTCCGGACACGTTTTTCGAGAACTGCGTCCGATCGGGTTCGAAGGACATCCGAAATTCACGAAACTGAAACTTTTATAAAACCTATGGTTATTACGGTCTATTTGAGCTAATTAACCCAACTTCGTTTTTCCGGGCCAAAGAAAACGGCAATGCCGGACTTAGATTGATACGGTAAACTAGGGTTTTGTTGACCTTTAGGGTTTCGTTTGACTTCCGGTTAGGGTTTTGTGCTAAACCGATTCCGAAAATTTAGGGGTTTACAGACATAAATGCTTTTGTGGGAGATTACACTCACTAAGCTAGTTAGCTTACGTCCCTACAGTCCGTTCCTTTTGCAGCTTACATATTTATGGCTTAGGCGAAGAGACCCGGCTGAACAGGTACCGAAGCTAGGAGTTTTCCCTAGAAGTTGTAATTTTTGTATTAGACTTCCATAAAAAACTTCTAAGACTTGGATGACTGTAATGGACCGTTAAATATTCTTTTGCGGGGGAATGCCCCTTAGAATTTTGTAATATTTATTTATGTTCATGAATTATATCCTATTGCCCATGCATGCCAAATTAAGCTTTTATCTCCATTCGGACTTGTACTCTATTGTGTAAAGGTACGCCTTACATCTATATGAGATTCTCGAAAGACTAAGGTGGTAATTCGGGAATCTTATATGGCATGTGGCGGACTGTTACGTTTAGGGTACCCTATGGGGCGTGATAGTATAGGTAATAGGTATCATTAAGTAGTGATTTTTATAAGTTGAAATGAGTTTTGATGAGATTAATATATAAAACAAGAAGTGGAATCTAGATGGAAAATTTTGAGTTAGTACTCAACATATGAAATTCGTAATTTTGAATATAGGTCATAAGAACACCTATCATCTAAGTTCAAAATAGAAGTTTTATGTATTAAATGGAGTCCTTAAGTAATAGGTATCTTAAAGTCTTAAGTTTTAATGCATTAAACAAGTTTTTTCCCAAAAGAATAATTCAAAAATTTAATTTCAAGAAATTCGGATTTTGGGTGAATCCTATTTGAAACCATATTTGCAAAGTGTAAAATGCAAGTTTTATGTAGAAATGAAGGCTTGGGTAATAGGTATAATGAAGACTCAATTTAGACAAGGATAAATTGATTTTCTTAAAGAAATAACTCCAAAACAAATGAGATGGTCTAAGTTAGGAAACTAGTTTTCTTGAAAGTGTATAGTCATGGAGTTACACAAATAAAAAGTTTCTTAATTTTCCTTTTGGTAAATAATGGCAAAAGCATGCATGCATCAAGTTCATATCATATCATTCATTATAGGAAATCATCGATATTGCATTTGTAGTTGAACTATATGCTAGAAACATCACAAACATCCACAAAACTATTTTTCGGAATTGAAGTTTTCGAACGACCAGAACTGATCCCTCTGCTTTGTGACCTAAATATTTTTGAAACTTGAAAATAATATTAGGAATAGATAGATCTTTTGAAGTAGATAGAAATCGATATATTATATGCTCAATTCCGAGTTAAAATGAGTTAGATATGGTCATTTAAAGTTAAGACTTTATCTTATGCGGAAATTGACGAACTTAGTAGTTAGAATTGTTAAGTTATTAGAACCTTATAAGAAATACTCATTTTGGGTATTCCTTGTACTTAGTTGAATTGGAGGACAGATTTCCACTCCCCGAGGACTACTATGACTAGTGGATTTCTCTCCATGGCCGAGTGAGTTCATTTCTTAAATAGTTATGCTCATGTATGTGCTTATAATCGTAGTGGTATTAGAATTAGGAAAAGATAAAATCACGATGATTTGTGACCTAACCTTGGTTGAATGAATGATAAGTATATCGAGACGAGACTTGTTGATAAATTATTGTATGATCTAGTATAGCTTGGATTGTCTGATATTCTCTATGATCGCATTTAACCTGCTTAAATTAACATGCCACGATAACAATAAATAAATTGTAAAGACCCGACCCTCTAAATCCCGAGACTTAGAGTACCAAGTCCCCAACCACATATAACATTTTCACATTATATGTAAGGTTGTCCTAAATCTAACAGTTTATGAATATTGTTTGATCAAAATCACTATAACTTCATAAAGAACTTTTATACAAAACAAGATTGCTAACAAAAGCAATCTATACATACATTTACATCATATAAACATTGTTTAGCGCCAATACGAGACACTACAAAATTTACATGTTTTCTTAAAACATAAGAATCCTAAAGGATCTTAAGGTCTTTACAAAAATCGGCTTAACTAACAAGCCTTCTATACATAACTTTTCCCTTAGCAAAATTCCTTCCAAAGGTCCAGGGTGATCGGATCCTATTCGTCCCACTCATCCAAAAATCTCTCGAAATTGGACCCATAGCCCAAATCATCATAAAACTCGTCCAATACCTGCAAAGCAGCAAAAGTGAGCCAAAGGCCCAGTATACTATAACAAATGCAAAACAGATCATCAAGTCAATGTAATGCATCATTAGACGGTGATTATCTTTATTACATTTTCTTTCACAAATCAACAAGAGGGTATTCAAACCCCGGTCATGCTTCGGGAATTCAGGGATCCTGAGTAACAGCAGCTGCTCAGGGGGTTGATATAAGCAGTCCGAATACTTATATCTCCGATATCTATTTCATGAAGATAATAGCTTCATTTAGGGTTTAAAAGCCGTTGCCCGACTCTACTTAAACTCAGTCCATAACATGAGCCTAGTTCACAAGTTCCCATAAACTTTGAACTAAATCATGGTATTTCCCCTTAAGTTTAAGCAAACGTTACTCAGATATTGTTCCCCCCTATCGGCTACCTACTTAACCAAAAGAATCGCTATTGCATCATAGCGTACCATTACATCATGGTAAAGTCATTGCATCATGACTTGGTTAAGTGCCTAGCTAACATGTCATTGCATCATGACAGGTTTGCTGCTCCTCGGACCAGATTAAACAGCGTAATAGAAATCCAATTCATTCAAATATTAAGTTAAATCAATTTAAATCAGATTAAGAATGCCTATTCCTAGCAATCATCAAACAAGTTATTGCGTACCTGAACTCGTTAGTATATAACTAGGATCTCTCGGTGAAGAACTAACCGAAGAATCCTTAACTGAAATAGAAATATCACAAGAATCAATAAATCAATAAATATAGATTTCACTCTCACAATTATACACATATTATCTCTATATATCACAATTAATCAAAGAAATTCAAATAATTGAATACAAAGTCATAATAAAGTATTTAAACATCCTATTGTATCCTAGATCGCTTAATAAATACTTAATTGCTCAAATAACAAACTTCGGAAAATTTTAGAAAAAGTTTTTAAAATTCAAAAGCGCAGGGGATACGCCGGCAGCCAAAGCCGGCGGCTTTGAGCCGGTGTTTGATACTCTGAAAATCAACACTACCAACGCTGGTAGTGTTCAAGGGTACGCCGTCTGCCTTCATTCTACGCCAGCAGCCTTGATTCCCAGCGGCCAGCGTACAATATGAATGAATGAACGCCGCTGACTTTCCTAGTGAAAGCTGGCGGCGTAGAAACTCAAATTGTCGGCGTACGTTCTGAAGAACAAACGCTGGCAAATTTTTATCATAAAAGCCGGCGGTGTAGCAAAGCGACGTTAAGAAATTTGAATCCAACGCTGCCTCTACGCGGCGGCATTGAATTCCCAGGTGTCGGCGTACGTTTAAAAACAGGCTTAAACGAAAAACACAAATCCCCTGTTTTTCACTTTGAAAAATTCTATCCTATTATACTTTAAAACTTTCCTCAACTACATTTTCAACTTCATATACTAACCTCTACCTACACTACTCAATCTTAGCAACTCAACACAAGAAATCAACACCATTAAACACTTCAAATTCTACTTCAATCCATTCTAAATTTTCCTACACAAATCCTCTTCACATCCTCCCAACACTTCATATCACTTCTAATACATGCACAAACTCACACACTCACAAAACTCATTCCTAGCTCATCTCAATACTTGAACAAGCAATTTAGATACATTAAAATCATTTCATTCAAGAATTCATATAACCACTTCAAGAAAGAAAAACAAAACAACAATCATAATTAAATCAACTCACATACATATACTTTGTCTTGAGGAGAACTTTGATTTTTAAAACTTGATATTGCTCTTAATTTGAACTCGGAAATGGCATTGAAAGAGGAAGAAGAAAAGAAAGAAAGAAGAAGCAAAATTCGTATAAAATAATGGCTGCCCCTAAAAGTATGTTAATTAAGCAAAATTTAGCTTTAGACATATTCCAAATTTGCCCTTTAAGGCATATATAATTGAAATGACCTAGATTTCAATTTTATTCAAATTTCATGTGTTTAATTATTTATTTTAAAGTGTTGAATTGAATGAGTATGGTTATGTTGTTAGTGGTCTAAGATATATGATTTTTCATATGTATATGTTGACATTAATATTTTGTTTTATATGTATTAATGTGTGTGTAGTAAAATTATTAATGTTGTCTTTTATACATTAAAAAGGTTAAGTTAAGATAGATTTATAAATCAACTTCAATTTTTGTTAAAGGTTAATTGATAGAGTTTCTTGTAATCAAGTAGCATATATGCTCAAATATAAGCCCAAATGAGACCCAAATTAAAGCCAAATGCAACCTAAGTTAAAGTATGCATTAAGGGGTAAATTTGGAATATGTTTTATGCATAATTAAGCTTATTTGAGCTTCCTTTTTGCAGCCCTAATATTTTATACGAATTTTTGCTTCTTCTTTCTTTCCTTTCTTCTTCTTCTTTCAATTCCATTCCAAGCTCAAAACAAGGTCTATATCAAGTTTTAAGAATCAAAGTTTTTCTCAAGACAAGGTATATATATATACTTGAATTAATTTAGTTAAGGTTGTTGTGTTGTTTTATTTTCCTTTCTTGAAGTAGTTGTATGGATTATTGGATGAATTGAGTTTAAGATGATCTAAATGGTTTGTTCATGTTTGGGATGAGCTTGTGAGTGTGTGAGGTTGTGTATGTATGGTTAAGGTAATGTGAAGTGTTGGGAAGTTGTTAAGAGGATTTGTGTAGGAGAATTTAGAATTGATGGAAGTAGGTTTTTGAAGTGTTTAATGATGTTGAATTCATGCTTTGAATTGCTAGAATTGAGTAGTATAGATATGAGTGAGTATATGATGTTAGAAATGTAGTGGAGGAAGGTTTAAAGTGTATTAAGATATAATTTTGCAAAGTTGAAAAACAGGGGATTTGAGTTTCTCGTTTAAGCTTGTTTTTAAAACGTACGCCGGCATCTGGGGATTCTACGCCGCGGCGTAGAGGCGGTGTAGAAAGCCCACAGAATCGATTTTCCTAACGCCGTTTGCTACGCCGGCTTTTATGCTAAGGATTTGCCAGCGTCTGTTCTTCAGAATGTACGCCGGCAATTTGAGTTTCTACGCCGGCGTAGAGGCGGTGTTGATAGTCCACAGAATCAAATTTCTTAAAGCCGACTGAACGCCGTCGGCTTTCGCTAGGGAAGTCAGCCGGTATTCTTTCTTCCATATTGTACGCTGGCTTCTGGGAATCAGGGCCGCCGGCGTACATGTGAAGGCTGCCCGGGTACTTATGTAAGCGGCCGGCTTACACCTCTCTGGATGTTTTTGAAAACTTTGGTTTTGGATTCTACGCCGGTTAAACACCGCCGGCGTAGTTTGCAAAGGCTGACGGCGTACACCTTGAACGCTGCCAGCGTCGGCAGTGTGCTTTTTCATGACATTGTACACCGGCTCAACGCCGCCGGCGTTGAGTACCGGCGTATCCCCTGTGTTTTGAATTTTAAGAACTTTTTCTAAAAATTTTCCAAAGTCGTTATTTAAGCAATTAAGTATTTATTAAGCGATTTAGAATGTAATAGGAGGTTTAAATGCTTATTTATGACCTTGTATTCAATTATTTAGATTTCTTTGATAAATTGTGATATATGGATATAATATGTGTATACTTGTGATAATGAGATCTAAACTTGTTGATTTATTGATTATGGTGATAGTTCTATTACAGTTAGGGATTCTTCGGTTAGTTCATCACCGAGAGATCTAGTTCTATACTAACGGGTTCAGGTACGCAATAATTTGTTTGATGTTTGCTAGGACCAGACATTTCTAATTTGACCTAAATTGATTCGGCTTAACAATTGAATGATTTGGATCTCTATTACGCTGTTTAATCTGGTCCGAGGAGTAGCAAACCTGTCATGATGCAATGATATATTAGCTAGGCGCTTAACCAAGTCATAATGCAATGGTACGCTATGATGCAATAGCGATTCTTTTAGTTAAGTGGGTAGCCGATAGGGGGGAATAGTATCTGTGTAACGTTTGCTTAAACTTAGGGGGAAATACCATGATTTAGTTCAAAGTTTATGGGAACTTGTGAACTAGGCTCATGTTATGGACTGAGTTTAAGTAGAGTCGGGCAACGGCTTTTAAACCCTATATGAAGCTATTATCTTCATGAAATAGATATAGGAGATATAAGTATTTGGACTGCTTATATCAACCCCCTGAGCAGCTGCTGTTACTCAAGATCCCTGGATTCCCGAAGTGTGACCGGGGTTTGAATACCCTCTTGTTGATTTGTGAATCAAAATGTAATAAAGATAACCACTTGTTCTATGATGCATTACATGAATTGGATGACTTGTTATGCATTAGTTATTGTGTACTGGGCCTCTGGCTCACTTTTGCTGCTTTGCAGGTATTGGAGACGAGTATTACGATGACTTGGGCTATGGGTCCGATTTCGAAAGATTTCTGGACGAGTGGGATGAATAGGATCCGATTACCCGGGACTTTTAGAAGACTTTTTGCTAAGGATAAGCTATGTATAGAAGGCTTGTTAGTTAAGCCAATTTCTTTTTGTAATGACCTTAAGATCCTTTAGGATTCTCATGTTTTGAGAAAACATGTAATTTTTTTTTGTAGTGTCATGTATTGGCACTAAACGATGTTTATATGATGTAAATGTATGTATAGATTGCTTTTGTTAGCAATCTTGTTTTATTTAAAAGTTCTTTACAAAGTTTAGTGATTTTGATCAAACAATTTTTATAAACTGTTAGTTTTAGGACAACCTTACATATAATGTGAAAACGTTATATGAGGTTGGGGATTCGGTACTCTAAGTCTCGGGATTTAGAGGATCGGGTCTTTACATAAATTTAGGGTGCATTTGGAATGAATTTGAATCTCATTTGGGGCTTAAATAAGCATAAATGCTAGCTTAACCAAGGGAAATTCTATTAATTAATCTAATGGAAAACCAAGATTAATTTTATAAATCTAACTTAACTTAACACCTTAATGTATAAAAGACATAGTTTAATAACTATACTATACACTCATTAATGCATATAAAACAAAAGTATTAATTCCAATACATATGCAAAATAATACATTTAGATTATTACTAACACAACTATCCCAATATCATGCTCATTAATTCAATAATTAAAATAAATAAATAAACACATGGAATTTGAATAGAATTGAAATCTAGGTCATTTCATAAATTGTACATGCATATCACGTAGTAAGTCAATTGCATGAGTTATTAAACCTTTGTGGGAAGAAGGCATAATAATTCGAGCAACGAGGGGCCTGTAAACTCGGTTGTTGGCGTATGGGCCGGAATTGAAATGTGCGTGGGTAGGCACCTGTATAAACCACAGTAAAAATTTAAACGTGGTGGATGGGCACCTGTATCAACCATAATAAGAAGTGAGAAGTAATTAAAGGATGGTCGTATGGGCCTAAAACACCTAACCCCGAATGGAGGGCGTAAATCCATTCAACATAAGATTTCCAGATGGTCTTATGTATTATATGCTGATATGCTTGTGCATTCATATGGTTGCTAATAAATTGTCTGTTATATACTATTGTTGAGTATTAAATATTTGGAATTGAATCTCACTAAGCCTGTAGCTTACACCCTGATAGTTTGTTATGGTGTTCTTATTTTTCGTTGTTCCGAGAGAACACATTTCATAGGGTTATCTTTTGGATGAAGGAGCTTTTGAAGAAGTCGGGACCTAGATAGAGGCGTGGACTTCTAGAAAAATCTCGTTAACATAAACCCTAATGATTGTAATATGATTTTAGACCGGATAGACTTCCATTGTTATTTTTGGCGGGGGTATGCCCCTTTGACTTTTGTAAAGACTTAACTTATTTATCTCATTGTGATTTCTATTCTTAATGCTAATGTATGCCTTCTTTAGACTATTCGATTCAAAGTGTGATCCTAAAAGTTGTGCAAGTACACCTTACACCCGATATGTAAACTTATGGAATGACTAAAGTTGTCATACTTAAGTTTAAATATCGAGTGTGGTGGACTGTCGCGTTTTGGGTACCCTTTGGGGCATGACATCTATGGTATCAAAGTCACCTATTGAGATGAATAAAGTATTCATCAATATAATATAGATTAAATAACTAAATTCCTATACATGTCTGGTGTCCTAAATTGATATTTATCAAGCTTTTGTAAGTATTAATACTAATTTAATGTTATTCTAAACCCGACTCATTAAAGTAAATCATATTCATTTATTATTACTTAGTGTCGTCGTGTTTCTCCTAATCTATTTTGTATAATTCTTTTGTCGTTTTTAGAAGTCACATTAATCATAGATTTAGCTTATTTCAATTTCCATTTTTACCTATTTTATCTACATAAAACAAATATTTGATAATTATAGTTGTTATTAACACTTAATATTTTCCTATTATTCTAGGGTTTTAAAAGTTATCAAATATTAACCAAATTATTATTCTAAGTATTTGTATTTATTTTTCTATTTAGTAACTTCTATTTTGACATATAAATATATATAATGTAATTATAATTATTATACAGTTATTCGCACGTGAAATACAGATCATATATAAGGAAAACAGGTTTTTACGCCGCCGGCGTTGAAACCCAGGGGCCGATGTTCTTTTTTTACATATTATTTCATATCGGGTGCACTGGCTTGTAAAAGTGATAATCATATGCACTGGCTTGAAATACAGATCGTATATAAATAGATGGAATCATTTGTAATGTTTCATTAGTCACCAATTTTATCTTATTTGAACTTGACTTTATTAAGAATTCAAGTATCTTTTTTTGCGTAAACCTTAATTTTTTAAAGAAAATTTATTCCTTATTAATTTTTAAGTAAAAGTGATAATCATATGTCACACCCCGAATTTGGTTCAAAGTGTGCCAGCCGCCACGTATAACACTTAGGCATTATACATTAAGGCTGACCTAATCTACAGTTTATCGTAATCGTTGCTAAACAAATTTTAGATTCTGAAATCGTTAAATTAGATTTTGAAAATGAATAGAGTTGCAACGGAAAAGAAATACATATCTCTAAAACGATTTCTAAATATGCTACTTTCTTGAGTAGACCATTATATATAATAAAGTAAATTTCTCAAAACGATTTTCAAATAGGCTATTTTTGTGAGTAGAAACGTTTATAAATAAATATCATACCATCAGGTATCTCAAAGTACACAGTGTTTGGTATCTCAAGATACAACCATGGGCTCATAGATATGCTCTCATCAAATCATAAGTTTGAAAAGATGATCAATAACTTTTGCTAATAGCATAAACAGTTTAATGTTCCTAGGCACTCAACTTGTTAACAAGCTCCTTTAAAGTCATCGCATACCTGATAATCACAAGCATCCAGATCATCACCTGAAAAAGAAGGAATGAGCCGAAGCCCAGTACGACAGCAACACAAGCACACACGATATGGGCACACACGCCTATTCTATATGCAATGCAACAACCAATAGTTCATATCTTTAAATTAAAGTACGACAAACAACAGTAGAGCACTCACACTTGGGCAACACAACTGGGAACCTGGGGTTCTTAAGTAGCAGCAACTGCTCAGGAGGTTGATATAGGCAGCCAGAATACCTATATCCCCTATAGGATCATCTAGTAAATAGCTTCATCTAGGGGCTACAGCCGTTACACATCTCTATCCATATTAGTCCATTGTAATTAAGCAGAGTAACAGAGCCCATATATTAAACTGTTTAATACAACTTCTTTCCAGTATGAATAAATGTTACCCCGATACCGTCTCCATCAACTACCCGCCGAGTCACTAATAACCATCATTTGTCTACTGTCAATGATGGGGGGTAGCCTAAGTGCCTAACTATCATGCTGGCATCGCCTAGCAAGGATGTCGCCCCTCGGACCAAGTTAAACGACCAAGCACAAGCAGTAAGCAATCATTAAGGCCATCCTTAAGTATTAATTGATTTAGGATGCCTATTCTAGCAAGCAGCACACAAGTTACTGTGTACCTGGTATAAAATCTATGCTCTGAACAATCAAAAGATAGACCAGAAGATAAAGCAGAATGTAGACCCTTAACAAATATCTGCTTCAAAGATTAATTCATATAAGCATTTGATTCAATTATCAACTTATATCAAACATATATTAACCACTTAGTTCTCTAGCAAATATACATTTGAAACAACATACTCCTCTTATTATTCATGGCTTATCATCTTTTAGAAATTACATACTCTTTATCATTTAAGGTTTAACCTAACATATTAATCGAAGCCAATTTCTAGTTAATATGATCGTATAGGTACTCATCAATTAAAAGCTATGTATAAATTGTTGGTTTCTAAAGAATTCACTAAGCTAATATTAGTTAATAAATCTATATTAATTTTATTTAATCAAGTTGAATATAATTAACTAGTCAAGTTTACAAAATGGTAATTAGGTCATTTAAAATGGTAAATTCTATAATATATCCTATAATCAATCTATTAAACTTTTATTAAGTACAACAACTTATTAAAATATAATTATTCTATTTATGTTATTTATAATTTATTTTTACATCTAAATGGACTAAGGAATCTAAACTAGTTTTGTATTATGTTTCTATTATCTTGTGATATTATATTTATACTTACTTTATTAAATAAATTTGTAAAATAAAAATAAAAATAATTAATTATTTATCTTAAAATTCATAATTTAACATGAAAACACATTATTTACATTTATTTCATATTCATTTGATTAGAATTAATCTACCTTAAATTCCCTCATTTCATTTCCTATAGAAAACTAGTATGCACCCTAACTTTAACAAATTGGTTTATTATCTTAAATACGGGTTCTGTCACGCCCCGAGGGTACCCTAGTAGTAGTAAACAAGTCACACTTGAATACTATCACTAATTACCTTCAGATAATGACAGGTTTTTAAAACAACAAGATCTTTTAGTTGCTTGATAAGAAATAATAAATATATGAAAGAAATAACTTAGTGAATAAACATTACAGAACTATTACAAACCATATAGTTCTTCTGAAGTACATAACTAAATAATCTATTATAATAGGACATAACCATTAAACTAAAATATAACCGTAGACTTTCAGCTCCTAAGCTCTTACCAGCCATACTCCTGGAAGTGACCAACCAAGGTCATAAAGTAAACCTGAAAAGACTGTTGGAGTATGAGCGAACCACAGCTCAGTGAATAACTAGACATACCATACATCACACAAGTTATTAGCAAATCATATGCAATGCAAGCACTCAACCATATGCACAGATATAAGTTTGGATGATCTAGAATCCAAATAGGAAAAAGATTTACGCCCTCTTTTTAAGGGTTGAAGAACCAGTACTCAATGACCCACCTGCCTAGGAGAGACTAAGTACACAAGAGAATCAGCAATTTCTCGTTTTAAGGTTATCACTTTGAATATAATTGATTAAACTGACCATCTCCTGTAATCCCCTTAGAAACTCTCTAAGTATTAATCATTTCAAAGAGATTCTACGGGCGACGTTCTTCGGTGCCTTTTAGTTCCCGTAGGACCGCCAGACCAAAGAGAACCTTGGAAGAACTAACACATTAGAACAACCAAGCATAAACAGAGATCCGAAATATTAATACGTAGCAGGCTGTCACACCAATATATATGTAGTTATGCAATTCATGTAATGCATGATCGTATTATTTTGTCAGGTCAATAATTCTTAATCAATTTCACGGTGACCATACATTACACACAATCATTATTATACTATTTCACAACATCAAATCATTGCATTATCGCTTTTGTAAGGATATCTTAACAGTCATACAATCAGATCATAACATACTTTCAGCAAACATTCATTTGATTATCTTTGCATTACATATTCAACTACTTACAAGCACAAACAGTATAATATGACTGAATTACTCACCTGCTCATACTGACTCAGTCGTAGTAATCAACTGGTAGATCCTCTAGTGTATCAAAGTCACCTATTTAAGATGAATAAAGTATTCATCAATATAAATTATATATCTAAATTTCTACATGTGACTAGTGTCCTAGACTTGATTTTTATCAAGTTTTGATACTGACTATTACTAGTTTTAAGTTATTCTATACTGATCTCAATATAGAAAATTATCTTTATTTATTATTACTTAGTGTCGTCGTGTTTTTCTTAATTTATCTCGTATAATTATTCCGCTATTTTTAGAAGTCATATTACTCAAAAATTTAGCTTATTTCAATTTTCATTCTTATCTATTTTATCTATTTAGAACAATTATTTGACTAATACCAACTTTGATTACTACTTAATATCTTTTCTTAATCTTAGGGTTTTAAGAAACATTAGATATTAATCTAAATATCTTAACTATTTGTATTTACTTAACTATTCATAAACCTTATATTATTATTTATGTATATAATATACTTAGTAGGTATATAGAATATACATATATATATATATATATATATTCTGTTTAGGTCAAAGTAAGCTTTTGTTGAAGATTCATAGGTATACGCCGGCTCAAAGTCGCCGGCCTTCAAACCCAGGTGCCGGTGAGACTTAGTTTTGCAAAATATTTCAGATCGATTACATCGGCTTTGAAAGCTGTTGGCTTTCAATGTACGCCGGCCCTACGCTGTCGGCGTATATTTCCAGGTAGCCGGCTTACGTTTATTTCTTATGTAAAAATTATTTTTACGTAGGCTCTGATCAGTGTAAGCCGCCTCTACGCCGGCCTATCATTGTAAGCTGCCGGCTTTAAGCGATTACAGTGCCGGCTTTTGGACAATATTGGACTGTTCATCATCTTCTTCCTCTGTCCGATTCAATTTTGTTAAACATCCTACGTTAAAAACATGCTCAAACTATTTCTAAGTTGTTTATATATTTTATACATAGTTAAACAACAACTCCTAACACGTCTATAAACATATATATTTAGATCTCGATTTTATGAAAGTAAAACTAGGGTTTTGGAATTTTACCTCGTTTGAGCTCGTCCGATGTAATTCGAAGCTTGTGGTTGTGTTTATTACGTCCCTAAGATTATTAGAAGTCAGTTATAATCCTTAGATTCGAAAGAAAAACACTCGAATTACCTCAACTTACTTTTGAGCTCGTATTCAAGGGTTTTTAGTATTGTTTTTCCTTTGATTCGAACTTGGATGTGTTGATCTGTTTATTCTCTATTTTTAGTTCGTCTTGGTTGCTATTTTAAGAGTAGTTTCATTGGGAAAAGTTTAAGGGAAGTAAGAGTTGTTTGTTTCCTCATTAATGCACTTAAATGTGTATATATATAGAGAGAGAAGGAGAAGATGGTTGCAGCTACTAATTGCTCCGAATTTTCTTCTCTTTTGGCTAAGTTTCATTTGTTGCTTTCATGGTTATTAATGAGGAGTTAAGTTTTCATCTTTTGGTTGGTTATTGGGATTGATTTGGTTGAAAATTTGATGAATTATTGGAGCAATTTCGGTTCCTTCTTTTCCCACGCAATTTCCATCGAAAACAACAGCCGAATACATATATATATTAGTTTATTATTTAGTTAAATTTTAAGATAATTTAACGAGTTATACGGGTACAAATTAACTAATATTTGGGAGTTTTTGTACAAAAATATTTTATAGAGTTATACGAAATACTTAGATTATCAAACAATACAATTTTTAGTTTTATATATACATAGTTATTTATTCGTATAATTTTATCTTCCGCGATTAAGATTTCTTAAGCTTATTAGGTCAATTTTTTGTTTCAGGCTCCGATAGCTTAAGAAAACTCGTTTTAGAACAATAGCGTGATTCAATTATTTATTTGGAGTTCAGATTTTGAGTTATTCAATAATTTATGTTTTCGTTGGGTATTTATAATCTTAACGGTTCAATTTTAGGTTATCATTTTCTGTCTGTAAACGTAGTTATTTATTTGCTCAATATCGTATTTGATATAGAGGTTAAACTATATATATATCTCTAGTTTTGATATCCTTCATGAAGTCTTATTAGTAGCGTTTAATTTTATCTAGGAATCTTGAGTTTAGGGTTTAAGTCTAAATATAAGTTCATTACTACTAGTTATTCTAATCTCGAATCCTTGCCGAGTTCAAAAACAATTATTTAATCTCTTTATTTATATTTTTCTATTTAAATCTTATTGTATATCAGGTTTCGAGTTTAAGAATTAAATTTTATTTTAATCATATCTTGAATTATTCATTAAAGACACGAAATCTCGTTTTTGGTATCAACTAGGGTTAAGGAATTTCTTTATTCGAATTCTAAATCCTTTATCTAACCAAATTATAGGTATTAATCTATTCTTAGACTTTAATTAGAATCTAAACCTATTATCTAGTTCATACAATCTATTATAAAGTCATATACTAACATGGAAAATTCCCCGGGTTTACATTCTCCCCCCCCTTAAAATAAGCTTTGTCCTCAATGCTTAAGTATGTACCTGAATTCTCAAACAAATGTGGATAGTTTTTCTTGATTTCCTCTTCTAGTTTCCATGTAATTTCTTCTGTTTGGGGGTCCCACAATACTTTGACATAGCGGATTTCTTTGTTCCTAAGAACTTGCACTTTCCGGTCCAATATTCTAACTGGATGCTTCTCATACGTCAAATTCTCCTTTAAATCAATTGGTTCCAACTCCACTATCTTATCTGGATTCGGTACATATTTCCTTAGAACCGATACATGGAAAACATTATGTATACTAGATAAATTGGGTGGCAATGCAAGACGGTATGCCAAGTTTCCAACTCGTTCCAATATCTCAAATGGTCTAATATATCTAGGACTCAACTTGCCTTTTGTTTATCTACCATGAAGACTTTTGATTGGACTTATCTTTAAATATACATGTTCTCCTTCATTGAATTCTAATTCTCTTCTCTTCAAGTCCGCTCAGCTCTTTTGTCTATCTTCTGCTGCTTTCATTCTTTGCTTTATTACCGAAACCTTCTCAATTGTTTCCTGAACCAATTCAGGTCCAACCAATACTTTCTCCAAGTTATCCTAGAACAATGGTGACCGACATTTTCTACCATATAAAGCTTCATAGGGTAGCATCCCTATGCTTGAATGGTAACTGTTATTGTATGCAAATTCCACTAGTGGTAAATGTTGGTCCCAATTTCCTTTGAATTGCATAATACATGCTCTTAACATATCCTCCAACGTCTGAATGGTTCTTTCTATTTGTCCATCAGTTTGGGGATGATAAGCTGTGCTAAATTTCAATTGAGTTCCCAAAGCTTTTTTCAATCCTTGCCAAAATCTGGAAACAAACCATGGATCTCGATCTGATACTATACCAGCAGTATACCATGCAATCTTACAATCTCCTTCAAATATATTCGTGTCAATTTTTCTAATGGATATGTCATGTTAATTAGCAAGAAATGAGCTGATTTGGTGAGTCTATCCACAATAACCCAAATAGCATCATGACCTGCAATTTTCTTAGGTAATGAGCACACAAAGTCCATGGAAATCTGATCCCATTTCCATTCAGGTATTGGCAATGGTTTCAACAATCCACCTTGTTTTTGATGTTCAACTTTAATCCTTTGACACACATCACATTTAGCCACAAATTCTGCAATATCCTTTTTCATTCCATTCCACCAATACGCACTTTTCAGTTCTTGATATGTCTTTGTTTCCCCTGGGTGTACCAAATATCCACAATAATGTGCTTCATGCATGATTCTTTTCTCAAGCTTTCCTCATGTGGCACACACAATCTTTTATTCATTCTTAACACCTTTTCTTCATCCACATGAAAATCCTTGTACTTTCCTTGGGATATTCCTTGTTTAATCTCTTGAATTTCAACATCTTCTTTCTAGGCTTCCTTAATCCTTTGAAGCAAAGTCGGTTCCCAAATTAGGTTTCCCAATTCAGCTTCCAAACCTTGCATTGAGAATTCCAAGTTTAATCTTTCAAATTCTTTGATGAGTTCTTTCTGTCTGTCAATATTGAGGCCACTTCTCCATAACTTTTCCGACTCAATGCATCAGCCACAGCATTCACTTTACCCGGATGGTAATTAATGGTAAGATCATAATCTTTAATCAATTCTAACCATCGTCTTTGTCTCATGTTTAACTCTTTTTGTGTAAATATATACTTCAAACTTTTGTGATCCATATATATTTCACATTTCTGTCCATACAAATAGTGATGCCAAATCTTAAGTGCAAAAACAATAGCAGCTAATTCTAGATCATGAGTGGGGTAATTCATCTCATGCGGTTTTAATTGTCTAAAAGCATATGCTATTACTTTTCCATTTTGCATTAACACACATCCCAATCCATTTCTAGATCCATCACTATAGACAGTATATAAATCCTTGTCATTGGGCAAAACCAATATCGGTGCTGATATTAACCTTTTCTTCAACTCTTGGAAACTTTGTTTACGTTGATCATTCCACTCGAATTTCTCATTCTTCCTAGTCAATTGAGTCAAAGGTCTTGCAATCTTTGAGAAATCCTTCACAAATTTCTGATAATATCCTGCCAATCCCAAGAAACTTTTAACTTCAGTTACAGTTTCAGGTCTTTTCCATTCAACAATAGCTTTAACTTTTGCAAGATCAACCGATATTCCTTCTCCAAAACAATATGTCCAAGGAATGATATACTTCTAAGCCAAAATTCGCATTTAGACAATTTGGCATACAGTTTATTGTCTCTCAATAATTGTAACACACTTCTCAAGCTCTCGTCATGTGGTTCCTCAGTGGACGAATATACAAGTATATCATCTATGAAAACAATCACACAAATATCCAGCAAAGGTCTAAAGATACGATTCATCAGATCCATGAAAACCGTAGGTGCATTAGTTAACCCAAATGGCATGACAAAAAATTCATAATGACCATACCTAGTTCGGAATGCAGTTTTTGGCACATCCTCTGTTTTAATTCGGATTTGATGATATCCTGACTTTAAATCAATTCGAGAAAATACCTTGCTCCTCTCAACTGATCAAAGAGATCATCAATTCTGGGTAAAGGATATTTGTTCTTGATAGTTACTCTGTTTAATTCTCTATAATCAATACAGAGTCTCATTGAACCATCTTTCTTCTTCACAAACAATACTGGTGCTCCCCAAGGTGAAACACTAGGTCTGATAAATCCTTTATCCAATAATTCTTGTAATTGCGCCTTTAATTTTTCAATTCCACAGGTGTCATGCGATACGATGACTTGGATACTGGTTCGGTTCTAGGTATCAAATCAATTGAGAATTCTACTTCTCTGTGTGGGGGTGATCCTGGTAATTCGTCTGGAAATACATCTGAGTATTCACACACTGTTCAGATAGTATGAATGTGCGATACTTTGGATTCACTCTCAGTTGTTCCAAGAATACACCCGTTTAACTCCATATCTTCTTCATTTTCCACTTCAATTGTTGTTATTCTATTTCCAATTCCTTTGAGTATCTCACCCCTATACTCCTTTCTTTCCCCTTGATTATTGACAAAAGATACTATTTTGAGATGGCAATTAACTTTTTCTTTTACACCAGTTAACCAAACCATACCCAAAATAATATCGTATTTTTGCATCTCTATCAGAATTAAATCAGCAATTGATTCTTGAGTCCCGATCATTAGTGGACAACTCCTGATCATCTCCCGTGTTATCACTAAATCTCCAGTTGGCGTAGTAACTCTTTGTAGACACCCAATTTTTGCCCAACTTAAAGGCTTTAATTTGTAATTAGAATTAGTATTATATTAAGCTCACAAAAAAAAAAAATGAAAAAATCACAAAAATCAAGAAAAAAGCCAAAAAAGAATTAATAAAAAAATAGAAGTTTTATTTGAGCTTGATATATACAAAATTCTAGTTATAAGTTGATTAAACAAATTTCAAAAATTATTTGTTTAATTAAACTCATCATTTGAAAGCCTTAAGTATTGATGAAGTTGGCTAAGTGATCAAGGCACAGGCCAAACGGCCTGTTGGTTAAATACATTGATCCAAATACACACCCAAGCTTAAGGACCTAAGTTCAAACCCTAGCAAAGGCAAATTTTTGCCTTTTTATCATCTAATTTTTTGCCTTCTCAAAGTGACTTTTTGCCTTACTTTGCATCAATTTTTAACTGACAAAACATCATTAATTGTTGAAATTGATGATGCAATTGCAAAGTAGACATGGAATATGAAAGATCAATACACAATTCATGTGTAAAAACAACCCAAAAGTCACAAAATTCGTGCTAAAAAAATTGGAAAAAAATTGCAATTTATGAAGCATTCAATTGTCCATTAATGAGGATTTGCAAGAATTGATAAAATTGGATGATTCATCTACCCACATTGAATGATTTGATGAAGAATATGAAAGATCAATCATCAATTCATCAGTTTGAAGCAAATTAAACACAAATCATTGAATTAAATTCGTGCAAATGAAGAGGCAAAAATTGATTCGTTTCTAAAACAATACGAAACGTAAAATTGAGCTTGCAACCTATAAATAGAGGGTACTAGGATCAAAAGGCACAAGTCAATTTCAACAAACACAATTAGAATGAATGAATTCGAAAATTTCGAAACTTAGGGTTCTTAGAGAGAAAATTCGAAATTCAAAGATCTTGGATCAATTTCGATCCAATTTGAGTGTTTGAGGTGCTTTAGGAACAAGTTTAAAGTGATCAAGTGTGCTTAGATTTGATCAATTTGTTCGAATTAAGTTCTGCAAATTTTTTTTTAAATTTCGAATTGGAGCCGGCAACCACCACCTCGAACACCGTCCATGGTGGTTCTGGGCGCGAACCACCACCACCAGCGGACGCGCAACCACCATAGGAGTCGGGCCGACAAGCTTGTGGAGGTCAATAACCAAGGACGGCCGAGGAACGCTCGAAAGGCCGCGACGTCATCTCTTCGCCCAATCGGGTCGGATCCGACCCGAAAATCCGAAGTCCAACCCGCCTCTGGTCAACGGTCAACGGTCAGCCCAGATTAGACGGCCCAGATTCAATCATCCAGATCAGACGGTCCAGATTTGATCAAGCAGATCAGTGGCCCAGATTCAATCATCCAGATCAGACGGTCCAGATTTGATCAAGCAGATCAGACGGTTCAGATTCGATCAAGCAGATCAGCGGCTCAGATTTGATCAAGCAGATCAGCGGCCCAGATTTGATCAAGCAGATCAGATGGCCCAGATTCAATCAAGCAGATCAGACGGTCCAGATTAGATCATCCAATTCAGACGGCCCAGATTTGATCAAGGTGATTAACGCCCCAGATCGAGTCAACGATATCAAACGGTCCAGATCAAGCAAGCGCGACCGACGCTCCAGATCTGATCCGCTCCATCCAACGACCCAGGTCAATCCGCATTATTTTATTATTAGTTTATTATATAATTAATTTCAAAAAATAGCAAAAAATAGTAAAAAATTCATAAAAATTCATAAAAAATTCGGAAAAATTCAGAAAAATTCAGAAAAATCAAAATAATTATTTTTCATATAAATTTATTTTTTTTATATTTTTGAATATTTTTAATATTATACATAAATTGCTTTTAGAAATACATGTTTGATGCATAAAAATAATTTTAATATATTGTAAAATATTTTGAATATGTTGTGAATTTATACGATGATTATCTAAAAAAAAAATAATAATAATAATGACAAAATTGGATTTTCCAAAACCAAAATTTTTGATAAAATAAAAAAAATGAATGATTTTTTTGGACTTAGAAAAATTGTATTTTCATGAAATAAAAAAATCAATTGATTAGATCATAGGATCATCAAAAAATGATTTTCATAAAAATTTAAAATTTAATGAACTTAAAGTGAGAAAAGTTCAAAAATATAAAATTGATCAACAAATTAAAGTTCTTTTTAAAAGAACTACGTTTTGTCTGATCTCGATTAGCGAGTACGTAGGCACCTGCGGGGCGACATTAAAAAATAAAAAAAAATGTTTTGTTTTTTTTAAATATTGTGAATAACGATTTTGTAAATATAAGTTTTTGTTTAAAAAAAAAGAAATATATTTGTTGATATTGATATTCTAAAAAAAAATAAAAATGAAGAAAAGCATATAAAAAATAAAAATGAATGATTTGACTTGTAAATATTTCTGTTATAATATATTATTTGAATTTTTGAGTATAAAGGATAGATTATAAATTTAAAATTCCAAAAGTGGTAACCATTTGGTTTTAATAGGTTAGCCCCCGAATCCATGATATCTGGTTTTAAAAGTTTGTTTTTAAATCAAATTTTCGCAGACTAGTAGCTAAGTTAGGATCAACCGACCCATTGATCCTAGCTTTTTATTTTTTCCCGATTTATATCGGGTGGCGACTCTAAATCATTTTCAAAAATTAAAATTTCTTTTAACCCCTAGTCGAGGATTCATGTTAAATGGGTTCGGGTTTAATGTGAATCGGGTTAGGAGAAATGAACCAGATAGTGGAAAAATCCAGGCTCGACAGCTTGGCGACTCCACTGGGGATTGCCTAATTTTTTTTTTAAAAAAAGAGAGGGCTAGCCACTTAGGAATTTTAAATTTTAAATTTATCCTTGCTCATTTTTGTGAATATGTGATTTTTTTGTATATTATATTGAATAATTGTTTTGTAAATATATACTAACCTTGCAGTATGTAGAAAAGAAAGCAATGGCTTGTTTGTTTATTTATTTGTGCATTGCATTTGCATATTAGCATAAATGTGTGCTAGATACGGTCGAACCAGGCCGTCTTAAGAGCCTAAGCGCGAGAGGACGAAGTAAGGTCGGGGGCTGTGGCTTTCCACCCTCTAGATCAAGAAATGTCCTCCCACTCCGGTTTAGTACCACTAAATCGGGGACCTATAGAACCCTACCAAATCATGCATTCATCAACATGGGATATGACCAAATTTTTTAAAAAAAAAAATGGAGTTGTATCATTTTTTTTCAAATAAAAATTTATTAAAAATAAAAAAGGGGTTTCAAAAAGAAAATTTAAAAAAAAATCAAAATTCAAAAAAAAAAAAAATAAAATAAAAACAAAAAGTTTTTTAACCAATTCCAACAAAGTCTAAAAAATGTGGAGTAATATTTTTTTAGTATTAGTTGGCCCTATAAGATAAATAAATAAAAATGATTTGATAAAGGTTTTTGAAACTATTTTAATACAACTCCTGTAAATATTTTTCAAAATTCTATTGGTCATTATCCCCATTTGCATCCGTGTGCTAGCATATGTGCATATTTGCATCCTTGCATTTGTATATATTTTCTTAAAAAATGTGTAGTAGACTTGTATATATCCATAGAATATATATAGTTATAGGGTCTTTCCAACCAAAGTTGGACTTGTATGCATCCATAGAATGTATATTATCCACCTATAGTTATAGATTCTTTCTAACCAAAGTTAGACTTGTATATATCCATAGAGTATATATTGTCCACCTATAGATATAGGTTCTTTCCAACCACAGTTACTTTTGTCATAGGTATTCCACTTCGTTGTCATCAAGTCTATCGTTTTTGTAAAATATTAGCCCCTATTCGAAATTTTTGAGAGAGTCATTGTTTTTTACCATTATTCAAGAAAAATAGTTTTTGTTTTAAAATACTTTTTCCACTTTAGGTTTTAAATAATCATTTGTAAATTTTTTGTGAATATCCATTATTCT
Organism: Combretum micranthum; assembly: GCA_024138025.1. Lineage (NCBI taxonomy): Eukaryota > Viridiplantae > Streptophyta > Magnoliopsida > Myrtales > Combretaceae > Combretum > Combretum micranthum. The sequence continues at coordinate 104,528 of JAMXBD010003263.1, read as the reverse complement.
TTCAAACAATTAATTCTTTGATAAATTGAAAAAAAAAAAAAGAATAAAAGTTGTAAATAAAAATGTTCCAAACTTTCTTTTAAAAAAAAAAAGAAATAAAAAATGAAAAAACAAACAATAAAAAAATAAAAATAATAAAAAAAAAGAAAAATAAATAGGAGATATTTTGCTAGCAAGAACATAATAAGATTTTAAAATTGCTTTTGAGCAGGTTCAGCTAATCCCTTACACACTAAGTCAAGATGGCTAACAACAACAATACTCCCAATCAGACTACTGAACAGAGACCCAACACCATGGAACAAACCCTGTTTAGAATTGCTGAACAAATGCAGACTTTAACACAAAGTCTTGCTCAGCTTAAGACCCCTACAACATCTGAAGGATCCTTAGGGGCACAGAAAGGGAAAGGAATTGAGGGGCAACTCATTGATCAGGATGACATACAAAATGAGTTTAATGTAGCTGAGCTAAAGAAAGAACTAGAAGCTCAAGTTAGGAGATAGAGAAAAAATTGGTTGAAAAATGAAGACATTTGATGGCTTTGACCAATCTGCAATCTTAAGCCTACCACAGTGAGGAAGGTGACTTTCCTGGAAAATTTAAGGCACCTGAATTTGAGAAATACAATGGAACCGGTGTCCCAATATGCATACAAGACTGTACATACGACGTATGGGGCAATATGCCAAATTTGACAAACTGATGGTACAAACTTTTCAAGATAGTCTTACTGGTCCAGCCTTAGCCTGGTATGCCCAATTAGATCACCAAGAAGTTGATACTTGGGATAAGTTAGCCAGAGCATTTTTCAACCAATATAAGTTCAACATCGAAATGGTACCCTCAGTTTGGGACCTGAACAATATGAAAAAGAAGACAGAAAAACATTCAAGGAGTATGCCCAACGATGGAGAGCTTTAGCTGCAAGAATCACCACCCCGATGCCTGAAAAGGATCTGACAATCACTTTCATCAATGCTCTGGATGAACCTTTCTTTTCACATCTTGTGGGACATGCATCAGCAAGTTTCTCAAAAGTAGTAGTGGCAGGATGCAGAGTTGAAAATGCCCTCAATTCTGGTAAATTGCAAAGCAATGAAGAACCAGAAGCAGAAGAGGACACAGCCAATGTAGTGAGTTACAACAATCCTACACAGAAATCTAGGAGGAAATTCACTCAAATCCCAGTCCCTCTATCTCAAATTTACCAGAAGCTGAAAGAGGATCATTTATTATACCCTAGTGAGCCAGTACCAGGGTATAAACCACGAAAATATGACCCTAATGCACATTGTGAATACCATATGGGTCAACAGGGGCATGCTACTGATGTTTGTTGGGAATTAAAGAATAAAATTCAGGATTTGATTGACTCAGAAATGGTCCAATTGCAATTTGTTGATGAGCTAGAACCCACAATTAACATGCTCCATGCACAAGAAGTCAGCAACACCTCAAATCAAAGAGGTAATTCACAAGAGAAAGATCAAAAAGAGCATGAAGAGCAAAGACTTGCAGCAATGACAGAAAGGATTGAAACCCTAGAGCAGTTATGAAGCACGTGCTAGATAAACTCCAACATTTAGGCCTTGATGCTAACAAGGTGCCATCTTGTGAGACTCAAGAAGGATCATCAAGCTGCAAGCCAAAGAATATGAGGCAAGAAAAGAAGCCTTTGAATTCAAAAGCATGGGGCAAAAGAAACAGGATTGTTTGACACAGCAAAGGCGTCTCACACAATTTGAGATTCCGATGATTCAAGTTCTTAACCGGTTGAGAGAACAGAATCTGATAACATTTGAAATCCCAAAGGAAGGGTACAAGCCGAGGAAATATGATCCTAATGTCAATGTGAGTACCACATGGGTCAAACGGGCCATCTACTAGAGAATTGTTGGAGATTAAAGCACAAAATCCAAGATTTGATCGATGCTAAGCTTATCCAACCCGAGCTCCTGAAATCTATGAAGCCAATTGATGATAATGATCCTATCCCAACTCCGACAGGGTTTCCAAGCGTCACTTCATCAAGAATTGAGAGTTTGTTGTTACCATCTGATAAAGTAGCCTATCATATGCAAAAGTTGAATGTGCCGGTCAACATAGGGGCAGGTAGCTTAAGAAAGAAGATCGACATTGATGCCTATCTTTGTAATAAGAATGATAATGAAATCTTCTATTGATATTTGGGGCAATTTGAATGGATGTTTGTCTATGGATATTTTATTGCTTGAAAATGTTTTGACAAAAAAGAGGCAACCAAATACCAAACACTAACCACTGAACACTTGAGAGTTGAGTGATTGTGAGGAAATTTATAAGGCTCATTCCTTAAAAGAAGTCTATTTTGCACTTGATACATAGGTTAAGATGATACCAGGCATTCATTTCAATAACCAAAATATATCCCTTGTTAACCCCGTTGGGCCTAAAAAGAAGGAATTCTTAAAAATAAACCCTGTCAAGAACCACCCCGCATTGGGGCACCCCACAATGGGGCAATTTGGAGGTTAGGGTCATTAATAAGGAGAAAAGGAATAACTTATATGCACTTGACCTAGTCGCATCAATTCAAGAGTAGTCAATTGACACAAATAAATCATTTCCTATGAAAGGAAAAAGAGTCTTCATTTCAAACCATACACAGCACATACACTTTGAGCTATAAAAGAACAAATCACCTTGAATTCGTCTCCCAAAAGGGCAATGAAAAAAAAAGAAAAAAAAAAAGAGAGAGAAAAAAAAAGAGAAAAAAAAAAAAGAAAAAAAGAGAACAAGAAAAAGATATTAGGCAAACAAGGTGATAAAAATCAATGATTTGAAAATACATAGCTCAAGATCATTAAAATTCAAAATTCATCAAGTCCCACCCACAAATTCCACCCTTTGGAGACTCTTTGGATCAAAGGAGTTGATTTATTAATACCCTTGAAACTAGGAACAAGTGCATTATCAAGTTTTCCTTAAGGGTTCTTGACTTGTAAACCCGGGATGTATTGAAATTTTTTTCAAAAATAAAAAGCCTTTATGAAATATCCTTTTGATTAAAGCCAATGACCAAAAGCTCAAATTTTTTTACCCAAGAAAAGTCCTGATAGATTAACCAAAATGTATCATTTACAAAACGGACTGTAATTTTTGGAATTCGAGTCATGTGTGAAAATAAGCCAAAGAGTGTGGGAGGAAGTCCTCTTTAACTTAGTATTTCAAGCATAAGATAACCAATCCAAGTTCATGGGAATGACAAGAAAAAATGAGAATTAGTTTGCCCCAAAGGCAAGAAAGTCAAATTGGAGATTGTTGCCCCTTAATCAAGGAGGAGAAAAGAAGGCTACCAAGGATTGACCTTCAAAGAAAATAAGTAAGGGAGAAGTTGTCGCTCATTAGCAATTTTGAAATCAATAAAATTCTTTGCTTGTTAGCAAAATTGAAAAATGATGAAATAAGTGAAAAAAAAAGAAAGAAGTTTTTCTCAAAAGTTTGTTTTTCAAAAAGAAAAAGAACAAGAAAGAATAAAGGAATCTCTAAATTTTTAAAGAGATATAATTTTGAGAAAAAAAGAGAGAAGAGTTTTAAACTCAAAAGTTTTGAAAAAAGGCATTTGGCCTTAACAAAAATGAAAAAGAAGAAGTCTTGACTCAAGAAAAGTTTTCAAGTTAGCACAGTTTTCGAATTATAAGAAAAAAAAACAGTCGTCATTGTTCTTCTAATATCTAGGATCACCTGCTCAAAGGAGCGTCGTCCTATTTTTGAAAAATTAGGATCACTTGCTCAAAGGAGCGTCGTCCTATTGTTTGAAAAATTAGGATCACTTGCTCAAAGGAGCGTCGTCCTATTGTTTGAAAAATTAGGGTCACTTGCTCAAAGGAGCATCATCCTGCCTTTAAGAATTATAGTTACCAGTCCAGCAAGAATCAGTTCAAGTGCACCAATTCAAACCAAAAAAAACCAAAGCCCATAGGCCCGACAGATGGCCTATCATTTTTCTAAAATCTAGACCCGACAGATGGTCTATCAGTTTTTTAAGTCTAGGCCCGACAGATGGCCTATCATTTTTCTAAATCTAGACCCGACAGATGGTCTATCAGTTTTTTAAGTCTAGGCCCGACAGATGGCCTATCATTTTTCTAAATCTAGACCCGACAGATGGTCTATCAGTTTTTTAAGTCTAGGCCCGACAGATGGCCTATCATTTTTCTAAATCTAGACCCGACAGATGGTCTATCAGTTTTTTAAGTCTAGGCCCGACAGATGGCCTATCATTTTTCTAAATCTAGACCCGACAGATGGTCTATCAGTTTTTTAAGTCTAGGCCCGACAGATGGCCTATCATTTTTCTAAATCTAGACCCGACAGATGGTCTATCAGTTTTTTAAGTCTAGGCCCGACAGATGGCCTATCATTTTCTAAATCTAGACCCGAAAGACGGTCTATCATTTTCTAAGTCTAGGCCCGACAGATGGCCTATCAGTTTTTCTAAGTCTAGGCCCGACAGATGGCCTATCATTTTCTAAATCTAGGCCCGACAGATGGCCTATCATTTTTCTAAATCTAGACCCGACAGACGGTCTATCAGTTTTTCTAAGTCTAGGCCCGACAGATGGCCTATCATTTTTCTAAATCTAGACCCGACAGATGGTCTATCAGTTTTTCTAAGTCTAGGCCCGACAGATGGCCTATCATTTTCTAAATATAGACCCGACAGACGGTCTATCAGTTTTCTAAGTCTAGGCCCGACAGATGGCCTATCATATTTCTAAATCTAAACCCGATAGATGGTCTATCAGTTTTTTAAGTCTAGGCCCGACAGATGGCCTATCATTTTCTAAATCTAGACCCGACAGACGGTCTATCAGTTTTCTAAGTCTAGGCCCGACAGATGGCCTATCATATTTCTAAATCTAGACCCGACAGACGGTCTATCACTTTTTTAGTATAAGCCCGACAGATGGCCTATCATTTTTCTAAATCTAGACCCGACAGATGGTCTATCAGTTTTTTAGTCTAGGCCCGACAGATGGCCTATTATTTTCTAAATCCAGGCCATATAGATGGTCTATTAGTTTTCTAAGTCTAGGTCCGACAGTTGACCTAGCAAATATCAAAGTCTAAACTCGACAGATGGTTTAGCACGGTGTCCAATATAGAAATTCATCCATTCCAGATGGTGTCCAAGACCAATGACCAAGTCCGTCCTGTCAAGTTGATACCATTTGATGACCTAGGTTCTGTCAAAGGGGCAAAAATTAGCTATCTTTGGTCTTTGTGGCAAAGTTTTATTCAAACTTCACCACAAAGAGGGGCAGCTGTAGACACCCAATTTTTGCCCAACTTAAAGGCTTTAATTTGTAATTAGAATTAGTATTATATTAAGCTCACAAAAAAAAAAATGAAAAAATCACAAAAATCAAGAAAAAAGCCAAAAAAGAATTAATAAAAAAATAGAAGTTATTATTTGAGCTTGATATATACAAAATTCTAGTTATAAGTTGATTAAACAAATTTCAAAAATTATTTGTTTAATTAAACTCATCATTTGAAAGCCTTAAGTATTGATGAAGTTGGCTAAGTGATCAAGGCACAGGCCAAACGGCCTGTTGGTTAAATACATTGATCCAAATACACACCTAAGCTTAAGGACCTAAGTTCAAACCCTAGCAAAGGCAAATTTTTGCCTTTTTATCATCTAATTTTTTGCCTTCTCAAAGTGACTTTTTGCCTTACTTTGCATCAATTTTTAACTGACAAAACATCATTAATTGTTGAAATTGATGATGCAATTGCAAAGTAGACATGGAATATGAAAGATCAATACACAATTCATGTGTAAAAACAACCCAAAAGTCACAAAATTCGTGCTAAAAAAATTGGAAAAAAATTGCAATTTATGAAGCATTCAATTGTCCATTAATGAGGATTTGCAAGAATTGATAAAATTGGATGATTCATCTACCCACATTGAATGATTTGATGAAGAATATGAAAGATCAATCATCAATTCATCAGTTTGAAACAAATTAAACACAAATCATTGAATTAAATTCGTGCAAATGAAGAGGCAAAAATTGATTCGTTTCTAAAACAATACGAAACGTAAAATTGAGCTTGCAACCTATAAATAGAGGGTACTAGGATCAAAAGGCACAAGTCAATTTCAACAAACACAATTAGAATGAATGAATTCGAAAATTTCGAAACTTAGGGTTCTTAGAGAGAAAATTCGAAATTCAAAGATCTTGGATCAATTTCGATCCAATTTGAGTGTTTGAGGTGCTTTAGGAACAAGTTTAAAGTGATCAAGTGTGCTTAGATTTGATCAATTTGTTCGAATTAAGTTCTGCAAATTTTTTTTTAAATTTCGAATTGGACCGCCGGCAACCACCACCTCGAACCGCCGTCCACGGTGGTTCTAGGCGCGAACCACCACCACCAACGGACGTGCAACCACCATAGGAGTCGGGCCAACAAGCTTGTGGAGGTCAACAACCACCAGGGACGGCTGAGGAACGCTCGAAAGGTCGCGACTTCGTCTTCTTCGCCCGATCGGGTTGGATCCGACCCGAAAATCCGAAGTCCAACCCGCCCCTGGTTAACGGTCAACGATCAGCCCAGATCAGACGGCCCAGATTCAATCTTCCAGATCAGACGGTCCAGATTTGATCAAGCAGATCAGCGGCCCAGATTCAATCATCCAGATCAGCGGCCCAGATTCAATCATCCAGATCAGACGGTCCAGATTTGATCAAGCAGATCAGACGGTTCAGATTCAATCAAGCAGATCAGCGGCCCAGATTTGATCAAGCAGATCAGCGACCCAGATTTGATCAAGCAGATCAGATGGCCCATATTCAATCAAGCAGATCAGACGGTCCAGATTTGATCATCCAATTCCGACGGCCCAGATTTGATCAAGGTGATTAACGCCCCAGATCGAGTCAACGATATCAGACGGTCCAGATCAAGCAAGCGCGACCGACGCTCCAGATCTGATCCGCTCCATCCAACGGCCCAGGTCAATCCGCATTATTTTATTATTAGTTTATTATATAATTAATTTCAAAAAATAGCAAAAAATAGTAAAAAATTCATAAAAATTCGAAAAAATTCAGAAAAATTCAAAAAAACCCAGAAAAATCAAAATAATTATTTTTCATATAAATTTTTCTTTTGATATTTTTGAATATTTTTAATATGTATTTACATAAATTGCTTTTAGAAATACATGTTTGATGCATAAAAATAATTTTAATATATTGTAAAATATTTTGAATATGTTATGAATTTATACGATGATTATCTAAAAATAATAATAATAATAATAAAATAATGATAAAAATAAATAAAAATGACAAAATTGGATTTTCCAAAACCAAAATTTTTGATAAAATAAAAAAAATGAATGATTTTTTTTGGACTTAGAAAAATTGTATTTTCATGAAATAAAAAAATCAATTGATTAGATCATAGGATCATCAAAAAATGATTTTCATAAAAATTTAAAATTTAATGAACTTAAAGTGAGAAAAGTTCAAAAATATAAAATTGATCAACAAATTAAAGTTCTTTTTAAAAGAACTACGTTTTGTCTGATCTCGATTAGCGAGTACGTAGGCACCTGCAAGGTGACATTAAAAAATAAAAAAAAAATGTTTTGTTTTTTTTAAATATTGTGAATAATGATTTTGTAAATATAAGTTTTTGTTTAAAAAAAAAGGAAATAATTTGTTGATATTGATATTCTAAAAAAAAAAAAATGAAGAAAAGCATATAAAAAATAAAAATGAATGATTTGACTTGTAAATATTTCTGTTATAATATATTATTTGAATTTTTGAGTATGAAAAGGATAGATTATAAATTTAAAATTCCAAAAGTGGTAACCATTTGGTTTTAATAGGTTAGCCCCAGAATCCATAATATCTGGTTTTAAAAGTTTGGTTTTTAAATCAAATTTTCGCAGACTAGTAGCTAAGTTAGGATCAACCGACCGATTGATCCTAGTTTTTTTTTTATTTTTTTTTCCCGATTTATATCGGGTGGCGACTCTAAATCATTTTCAAAAATTAAAATTTCTTTTAACCCCTAGTCGAGGATTCATGTTGAATGGGTTCGGGTTTAAGGTGAATCGGGTTAGGAGAAATGAACCAGATAGTGGAAAAATCCAGGCTCGACACTCTCAATTCTTTATTCATGCTTTCAATTGGTAACCCCATACGCCTTGCTAATCCGATATTTATAAAAGAATCCATTGCTCCCGTATCAAATAAAGCATACGCAGTCTGATCCCCTACTTGAATTGATCCTATATATCAATTATTAAATTCATGTTATTTTCAATTCATATAGACTTCTATTGCTCGTGTACTTGTGATTGTGTCTAATAACTTTAAATAAACAAATATGTAATTACATACCTGCAATGAGTTCATATTCTTCAGGATCAACTTCTTCCCAAATACTTTCTTCACCTTCTTCCTCTATTTCCACATTCTCAACAGGATTTCCGTACATGGCAAAAACTCTGGCCGTCGTACCGGCTTTGTTGGCATTTCCATTTTTTGATCCCGAGACTCCAATCATTCCTTTAGGTTGTGAAGATCCAGCTACTGTACTCACCTTCTGTGGACAGTTGGTTGCTATGTGTCCAACTTTGTTACATACATAACAAGTTGCAGTTTTTCTTTTTGGACAATCGTTTATCATATGCCCACTCTCTCCACAATAATAACATTTGTTCTGCAATTGTGGACAATTCCTTGGGTAGTGAAAACCTTTACATTTCCAACAAGTAACATTATTCTTCCCCATTACTCCTCCTTTGTTCACATTGAAAGGTTTGAAGAATTTAACCTTCTTAGGCATAGAACTTGTTATAGAACCGTCATACATTCTTTCCCGAACATAGTTCCTTTCTTCTTATACCTCTCAATTTCATGCTTCCTTGCTCGTTCAATAATTCGAGCTTTTTCCAACATAGCTGCAAAGTTATCAACTTCAAATTCAGCAAGTCTTCTTTGAAAATGAGGCTCGAGTCCAGCCATGAAAATCTGTCTCTTAAGCTCATCACTGTCACGATAAGCATCTGGAGCAAACTGTAACAACCGATTAAACTCATGTTCATACTCATCAATGGTCTTAGCTCCTTGGGTCAAATTCATCAGGTCAGTGCTATATTTTGCTTTTAAACTACTTGGAAAATTTTCCTTCAAAAATTCTCTTCTGAACACTTCCCAAGTAATCGGTTGTGACAAACCTCTTTGTTTTGAATTCCACCATATTCTTTCTCTCAATCTTAATAGATAAGTTCTATAAGATACTTTCAGAGCTTCAGGTACTTGGAAAACATCCAGAGATCGTTCAATTTGAGCTAGCCAGTCTTCAGCTTCTTCTGGCTTTCCTGGTAATCCTTTAAAGTATCTGTTGCATTTAATAAATTCCAGCAACAAATTCCTCTGAGGACGTAGAGGTGGTGGTGGTGGTGGCAATTCTTGCTCATATCGAGGTGGTCCTTGCACCTCGGTAACAGATTCATTTGGATTCACTGGTCCATTTTCCTGAAATTGAACCGGTGGAGTACGCCTTTCATTTCTCCTGGGGATTGGTGAAGTCATTGCTAGTGCCCCAGCAGGTGGTGCTACATTTATTGCTTATATATTTTGCAAAGCTTGCAAAATCAAGACATTTTGTTGTTGAAGACTTTGTAAAACATCCTCAATTCGGTTTTGGGGTGTTGCAGGAGCATTTATTGGTGGATCTCCAGAAATTCTGGCATTTCTACTTTTATTTCTTCCTCTTGGCATTCTATTAATCATTAAATAGATCATTTAGATTAGATCATAACTCATTTTTACCAAAAGTCATCAAAGTCATTCATATATATACATAACCAAAATATATCAGAGCTTTTCGTGGTTAGTGCATTATATACATTTCAAAAATGGCACTAACACTAAATCTAGTTTTTCTACTATAGTCATCTAAAATAATACATATGCATCATCCTATATATCATATGCATGTCATCAAAAGTCTATCAATATCATACTATCAGTCATCATAAGCAGATAATACATCATCATCACAATGTACTAAATCAGACTTATGGACTGGGGTAAAGACGACCTTGCCCTTCTCCTGAGGGCCTAAATGAGGGTAATCATCCTCTCCCTCTGAACTGCTGTCACAAATCTCAATCATCGTGTCTCTGTCTCCTAGAGGTGCTAAAGTCAGAGCTGTATCCATCACCCTAATGCCTCTGGGTGCAGGCCTTAGCTCACTCTCAGCACTAGGTGGTGTATCTCTCTCAATCCACCCTCCATGTGCCGATCCAATCCATCTGGCATAATTAAAATCTGAGACATACTTCTCTGCCTCCATCCTTCTCTTCTTACCTTCTTTTTCATCCAACAACTCTGTGGTTATACTCCTTTTATGAGTAGAAATCTGTACTGACTCCTGTACCAGTCTATCCTGCACAGAAGTAGGGCGCTGGAACTCACCTACTATCTCGGGTATAATAGGTGGTTTCCTCATCAAAATTCATCTAGAATGACTGCATCTGCTGACCCAAGCAAGCATCAAATCATCATCATAAGCTGCATCACCTCTAACCCTGGTATGATCCTGTCTAACATCATGAGCATAAACTGCTCCTCTCCCAATATCTACCCAAACTCTAAAATCTGGAGGCTCTGGTCTCACTGATCTGGATGAGACTATAAATGCTATATTATCAATCTCCAAACCACCTCCTTTCTGCACTATCAACCTCTCAAATCTGTAGAGCGTCTCTATAGCTGATCTATTATCTGGAAAAGCCTGCTCCATCAGAAATAACCAACCTTTAAAAAAAGGCAATATTCCTCTCTTCCAGGTGCTGAGAATCTCCTCTAAAGTCTTGGTAATCCCGCACAAATACAAGTCCTCTACCAGAACTCGTATTCTGCGCCTGTAATCTGTCAAAGTCTCCTCTTCCTGCATACTAAAAATCTCCCATCTAATATGACACATAACAGGATTAGTCTGCACACAACAAAATTTGCATGATTAATAATAATCACACATATTTTATTCCTAATTGTGTAGTATAACTCTACCTATAACTACCCAACTATTTCTACAGAGTACTAATTAAATCTATCTTACTACATTTACTAAATGCAATTCTTTCATATATTTATCTTTCTTATACTAGCAACTAGGCTCTGATACCAACTTAATTCTGTCACACCCCGAGGGTATCCTAATAGTAGTAAACAAGTCACACTTGAATACTATCACTAGATTACCTTCAGATAATGACAGGTTTTTAAAACAATAGGATCTTTTAGTTGCTTGATAAGAAATAATAAATATATGAAAGAAATAACTTAGTGAATAAACATTACAAAACTATTACAAACCATATAGTTCTTCTGAAGTACATAACTAAATAATCTATTCTAATAGTACATAACCATTAAACTAAAATATAACCATAGACTTCCAGCTCCTAAGCTCTTACCAGAGCCATACTCCTGGAAGTGACCAACCAAGGTCGTAAAGTAAACCTGAAAAGATTGTTGGAGTATGAGCGAACCACAGCTTAGTGAATAACTAGACATACCATACATCACACAAGTTATTAGCAAATCATATGCAATGCAAGCACTCAACCATATGCACAGATACAAGTTTGGATGATCTAGAATCCAAACAGGAAAAAGATTTACGCCCTCTTTTTAAGGGTTGAAGAACCAGTACTCAATGACCCACCTGCCCAGGAGAGACTAAGTACACAGGAGAATCAACGATTTCTTGTTTTAAGGTTATCACTTTGAATATAATTGATTAAACTGACCATCTCCTGCAATCCCCTTAGAAACTCCCTAAGTATTAATCATTTCAAAGAGATTCTACGGGCGACGTTCTTCGGTGCCTTTTAGTTCCCGTAGGACCGCCAGACCAAAGAGAACTTTGGAAAAACTAACACATTAGAATAACCAAGCATAAACAGAGATCCGAAATATTAATACGTAGCAGGCTGTCACACCAATATATATGCAGTTATGCAATTCGTGTAATGCATGATCGTATTATTTTGTCAGGTCAATAATTCTTAATCAATTTCACGGTGACCATACATTACACACAATCATTATTATACTATTTCACAACATCAAATCATTGCATTATCGCTTTTGTAAGGATATCTTAACAGTCATACAATCAGATCATAACATACTTTCAGCAAACATTCATTTGATTATCTTTGCATTACATATTCAACTACTTACAAGCACAAACAGTATAATATGACTGAATTACTCACCTGCTCATACTGACTCAGTCGTAGTAATTAACTGGTAGATCCTCTAGTGTATCAAAGTCACCTATTTAAGATGAATAAAGTATTCATCAATATAAATTATATATCTAAATTTCTACATGTGACTAGTGTCCTAGACTTGATTTTTATCAAGTTTTGATACTGACTATTACTAGTTTTAAGTTATTCTATACTGATCTCAATATAGAAAATTATCTTTATTTATTATTACTTAGTGTCGTCGTGTTTTTCTTAATTTATCTCGTATAATTATTTCGCTATTTTTAGAAGTCATATTACTAAAAAATTTAGCTTATTTCAATTTCCATTCTTATCTATTTTATCTATTTAGAACAATTATTTGACTAATACCAACTTTGATTACTACTTAATATCTTTTCTTAATCTTAAGGTTTTAAGAAACATTAGATATTAATCTAAATATCTTAACTATTTGTATTTACTTAACTATTAATAAACCTTATATTATTATTATATATGTATATAATATACTTAGTAGGTATATAGAATATACATATATATATTCTGTTTAGGTCAAAGTAAGCTTTTGTTGAAGATTCATAGGTATACGCCGGCTCAAAGCCGCCGGCCTTCAAACCCAGGTGCCGGTGTAGACTTAGTTTTGCAAAATATTTTAGATCAATTGCACTGGCTTTGAAAGCTGTCGGCTTTCAACATATGCCGGCCCTACGCCGTCGGCGTATATTTCCAAGTAGCCGACTTACGTTTATTTCTTATGTGAAAATTATTTTTACGTAAACTCTGATCAGTATAAGCCGCCTTTATGCCGCCGGCCTATCCATGTAAGCCGCCCGCTTTGAGCGATTACACTGCCGGCTTTTGGACAGTATTGGACTATTCATCGTCTTCTTCCTCTGTACGATTCAATTTTGTTAAACATCCTACATTAAAAACATGCTCAAACTATTTCTAAGTTGTTTATATATCTTATACATAGTTAAACAACAACTCCTAACACGTCTATAAACATATATTTAGATCTCGATTTTATGAAAGTAAAACTAGGGTTTTGGAATTTTACTCGTTTGAGCTCGTCCGATGTAATTCGAAGCTTGTGGTTGTGTTTATTACGTCCCTAAGATTATTAGAAGTCAGTTATAATCCTTAGATTCGAAAGAAAAACACTCGAATTACCTCAACTTACCTTTGAGCTCGTATTCAAGGGTTTTTAGTATTGTTTTCCTTTGATTCGAACTTGGATGTGTTGATCTGTTTATTCTCTGTTTTTAGTTCGTCTTGGTTGCTATTTTAGGGTAGTTTCGTTGGGAAAAGTTTGAGGGAAGCAAGAGTTGTTTGTTTCCTCATTAATGCACTTAAATGTGTATATATATAGAGAGTGAAGGAGAAGATGGTTGCAGCTGCTAATTGCTCCGAATTTTCTTCTCTTTTGGCTAAGTTTAATCTATTGCTTTCATGGTTATTAATGAGGAGTTGAGTTTTCATCTTTTGGTTGGTTATTGGGATTGATTTGGTTGAAAATTTGATGAATTATTAGAGCAATTTCGGCTCCTTCTTTTCCCACGCAATTTCCACCAAAAACAGCAACCGAATACATATATATATTAGTTTATTATTTAGTTAAATTTTAAGATAATTTAACGAGTTATACGGGTATAAATTAACTAATATTTGGGAGTTTTTGTACAAAAATATTTTATAGAGTTATACGAAATACTTAGATTATCAAACAATACAATTTTTAGTTTTATATATACATAGTTATTTATTCGTATAATTTTATCCCCGCGATTAAGATTTCTTAAGCTTATTAGGTTAATTTTTGTTTCAGGCTCCGATAGCTTAAGAATACTCGGTTTAGAACAATAGCGTGATTCAATTATTCATTTGGAGTTCAGATTTTAAGTTATTCAACAATTTATGTTTTCGTTGGGTATTTATAATCCTAACGGTTCATTTTTAGGTTATCATTTTCTGTCTGTAAATGTAGTTATTTATTTGCTCAATATCATATTTGATATAGAGGTTAAACTATATATATATCTCTAGTTTTGATATCCTTCATGAAGTCTTATTAGTAGCGCTTAATTTTATCTAGGAATCTTGAGTTTAGGGTTTAAGTCTATATATAAGTTCATTACTTCTCGTTATTCTAATCTCGAATCCTTGCCGAGTTCAAAAACAATTATTTAATCTCTTTATTTATATTTTCTATTTAAATCTTATTGTATATCAGGTTTCGAGTTTAAGAATTAAATTTTATTTTAATCATATCTTGAATTATTCATTCAAGACACGAAATCTCGTTTTTGGTATCAACTAGGTTTAAGGAATTTCTTTATTCGAATTCTAAATCCTTTATCTAACGGAATTCTTGGTATTAATCTATTCTAGACTTTAATTAGAATCTAAACCTATTATCTAGTTCATAAAATCTATTATAAAGTCGTATACTAACATGGAAAATTCTCGGGGTTTACAGGTTCTTAAGCTCATTTTTATGTAAACTTTCTAACACATATATTTATATGTTTATAAGGTCATTGACCTAAATTAATTAGTTGATTATGGTTTTAATTTTAATTGAGTCAAAACTGTCCAGAGCAGGGCATAGGCAGCGACGACCGATCGGTTCGATCGAATTTGACCATCAACCCGACCGATTTTTGTCTGGTTCTATAAACCCCGGAAATTCTCAGTAGCTAGAAAACCCCGGGAGTTGGAATCAAAACCCTAATCCGATCAGATTGAGTTTAGTAAATGAAGCCTAGGAACCCTAAATCCGGCTTTCCTTCGGTTTCATAGTAAAATAAATATTACAAAGTGAATGAATTCAAATTATTGTTCCAAGGTACATTTCAAACCCTTGAGAGTATTAAATTCGGGAATTTTTCAATTCCGGGACTTCCCGAGCCCAATTACGGAAAAGCGTGCCCGGGCCACGGATTCAGAAAAATATTCCGGAATATTCATTAGAACCGTAATTTTATAAGGATTCCAAAAATATCAATTTCATAATTTTCCGAGCTATAAAAATTACAGTTATAGCTTTTCCCGTGTTTTCGGAACAATCGGTAAAGTAGATGTCTTGTCTACTATTCACAAGTACAACCTACACTACACACTACCCATACCCTATTCTTACATCCTTACAACTACTCATTTCAATTTTCTTTTCCAAGAAAATTTTGTCTCTAAATCAATTATCACATTTATTACATTTTCATTTACTAAATTACAAAATTCAATTTTTCAAAACTCACACACACACACACTCCATAGTGGCCGGCGCCCCTCCCTCTAATTTTCCCTCTCATTTAATTATTTTTACTCCATTTAATAAAGCTAAACCCTAATTTATTTGATATATATACTAAATGTTCTCTCTCTCTTTCATTTCTTTCATTTTAATTTTTCAAAAGGATCAAAACCCTCTCTTCTTCTCCTCTCAAAGTGCCGAGCACTCCCCTCCCCCTTCCTCTTGCAATTTCAACTTTGTTTCCTCTTCTTTCCTTCTTCAAGACCTCTTTGGTATGTATATTTAGGCTTTGTTCATCCTAAATCTTGTTATGGCAAGAGTATTCTTGTGTGTTTTCTCATCTAAATCCCAATGAGCATGAGCAAGGGACATGAAAACACTACTACAAGAATCTCAAGCCATCTCAAGAAGTGGATCTAATGTTTAGATGAGCTTATGTTAAAATATCAACTTGTTCATGCATGTAAAGTAGAGATCTTGCTCATATATTGTTGTTCATG
This sequence comes from Combretum micranthum, assembly GCA_024138025.1. NCBI lineage: Eukaryota > Viridiplantae > Streptophyta > Magnoliopsida > Myrtales > Combretaceae > Combretum > Combretum micranthum. The sequence continues at coordinate 88,459 of JAMXBD010003263.1, read as the reverse complement.
CCATGAGATCCATGCTTTATATATCATATGTAGTAGATCTAAGGTTTAGACATTCACAACTTCATGTACATGCATGATCATAGGTTCATTTTGTTTTATATGCTTTGATGATCATAAAAATGAAGTCTTGTTCATGTATATAGATGTTAGATAGTATATCTCCACATATAGATGGCAAGAACATTGAAAAAGGAAGGACTTTGTTAGATATGGAAAGTTGAAAATTCGGATGAAATGGAAACCCTACCTTAAAGACCTCCAAAATCAACTTTAAACTCATATTTCATAAGAAAAATGGAGGGTATGTGTAATAGACATGTTAAAGGAATTATTTTCATGAGTTTAGATGAGTTTAGGCATAATAAAAATAAGGAAAACAAGAGGTGAAGTTAGAATGAAAAATGTTGACTTTAAATGTGTAGTCAAATTCGTAACTTTGTGTAATGCCTAAATAAACACTTAGTATTTAAGTCTAAAATGGATGTTTTATAAGCTAAATGAAGTCCTTAGATAATGTATACATTGAAGCTCCAATTTTTAATGCATTAGACAAGATTTCCCTTAAGAAAAATGTAAGAAAAGGAAATTTGGAAAATTCGGATTTTTACAAATAGCTTATTTGAAAACATGTTTACCAAATGAAAAATGTGAATTTTTATGCATGAATGGAGGCCATGACTATTATAGACTTTGAGAACCTATTTTTAGTTAAATAATAAGTAGATTACAAGATTAAAAACCAAAGAAACCCTAAGGAGTATAATGTGGGAAAATAACTTCTTAGAATTAGTCTTTATGAAACTTTCCCCAACACTTAGGAGTTCCTAAGAGTTTATTACTACAAAAATCATCATGACCATGCACATATTGAGTTCATTACATAGCATACACATTAGTAGTTCATTCCTAAATCATTCATGCATGAATCACCAACTAGGAACATTTCTTATCAAAAGCAAAGCACATTTTCAAAGTTGGATCAATTGCGGAACAGAACTGATCCCACTGTTCCGTGACCCTATTATTTTCAAAACTTGGATTTAATACTTGAAATAGATAGATCTTTCGAAGTAGATGAAGATCGATATAAAGTTTGCGAAATTCCGAGTTAAAATGACCAAGTTATGGCCGTTTTAAGTCGGGACTTCCGAAAATAGCGAGAAATCCGAATTCAACTAGTCTAGATATATAGTTTGATTTAATTACATGGTAAGAATCTCATTAGGATTATTCTTGATTGGTAGGTGATTCCGAGCAGGACGACACTCTACCTCCCGATTATTATTATTAAGAAGTTTGGTGTCCAATGGCCGAGTGAGTTTACTTCCATTCTCAATTAATGCATGTGATTGTAATGTAGTGGCATTAGTGCTATAGGCAAAGATAAAAGAAGTTGTATAAGCATGCTGGGGTACATGGGAATTATTTATGTTATTGATTGTTGATATGTGAAATGGAGCTTAAGGTATATCGGAACCGGGTGTTAAGATATTGACTGCTTTACTAGAATCTCATGATGAATGTCTGCGAATACTTGTTGGTCACTTAAAAGAACTGAATTAATGACTATTCGACTCCGACTATAAATTGAATTCATTCATGTCACGATGGGGTTGGAGCATTTGCATTGTTGGTTAATCGTGATCCATAAAACGACTTGTTGGTTAATCGTGATCCATAAAACGACTTGTTGGTTAATCGTGATCCATAAAACGAATTATTATTAGTTGACCGTGAGCTTAAACGGCGTCGTACCGCAGGATTCGTTAATCTGCTAACCCGGGATGGAGGGCGCAAGTCCATCCACATATGATTTCCGGTTGGTCATATGTTTGCTGAATACATTTGTTTGATGCATACACTTGCCTGAATAATTACTTGTTTGACTGAAGTATGTTTAATTGCGTTATGGAAGTATTGCTCACTAAGCTAGTTAGCTTACGCCCCCATAGTTTCTATCTTTTGCAGCACGACTTTATATGGCTTAGGCCAAGACAGGCTACAGCGCAGGTACCGGAGATAGGAGTTTCCCGTAGAAGTTTAATTCATTCCTTTTTGTATAGACTTCCATTGGAAACTAAGGACTCTGGATGACTGTAATAGACTGTTATTCTTTTGGGGGAATGCCCCTTAGATTTTGTAAACTTTAACATTATGCGTTTTGATTTATTATCTATGGCTAATGCATGCCTCATTAAACTGTTTAACTCCATTTGTTGAAGTATTCTATTGTCGTAAAGGAACGCTTTACATCTACTTAAGACTTCCGAAGGCCCCGGGTAGGGAACTCGAGAGTCTTACTTAGTATGTGGCGGGCTGTTACGTTTTAGGATACCCTACGGGGCGTGATAGGTTCTTTGCACCATGTTAAAGTATACTTCTTGAGCTTTCGAACCGTTGTAGTTTCACCGAAAAATAAGGAGAAAAATTTACCAGTTCTGCCATATGAATTCACGCCACTACTGCTGGTCGAAATACTGTTTTACCCTGTTTTCCTATTTTGTAATTTAATTTTTAAAAATAGTAAATGTATTTCAAAAATCACAAAAATTTACAGTTTGTATATAGACATGTTAAGCTATCTTTATATAAATTTCATCCAAAAATAATTTCATTTGGTATTTTAATTAAATTTCACAAAAGTATATGCAATAATTAATTCCAGCAACTTATATTATCATAAATCAATTCATCAACATATTTAACTTATCAAACGCACATTCTATAAGATGATATATCATTTTCACATGCTTATATGCATATATTGATCATAATTTTAGTAATTTAACTACATGACATGCCTTTTATATATAATATTAAGCTTATATGTCCATTTGATTCATTTTCCAACATTATAACTTATTAAAAACTAAACCAAATACACACATATAATCAACATATTAGATCAATTATATACCATACATTAGACACATCATACTTATATATTTATATATATGACAATTTTATCAAAACAACATTTATACATATATTTATTGTCATGCCCCGAGGGGTACCCTAAACGTAGCAGTCCGTCGTACACAATACTAAAGCCTAGGAATGACTACCTTAGTCACGCAAAGTCTTCTATATCATGTACAAGGCGTACATCACAACCAAAAGAACGAATCGGAGTAGCGCAATTTATATTGATAATGAATAAGTAGCAAGGCAAAGAGAATACTTATCATAAAACATACATATTACATTTCAATTCTTAGGGGCATATCCCTCTATTATCATCAAATAAATATATATCACTAATCATATATTACATATAAAGAACCTTACAAAATTACTTCATCTTATTATTCCATTTCCTTCATAGAAGCTTAATCATCCTTCCATGACTTCCTTAATGTCATGATCCTCAATTTAAGCTATGGGTATACCTGTTTCAACAAAATCTATAGGGGTATAAGCTACAACTAGCTTAGTGAGATATTCCTTTTCACTCGCACTATATATTCAAACTAGTTTATTTAGATTTTCACGCATATGCTATGCATACAATACAACAACCATATAATTACACAAATATATATAGTTATCCGGAAACCATATATAGAACGGATTTACCCCTCCGTATCAAAGCTAGGGAATCGGGGTTGAAGGTCCTCGACCTTCTACTGTTAGTCCCCAGGTCCTCACCCACAGCGTTTGGTTGGCTTGGCTTTGAACCTAGAGTCACTTTCCCCGAGCGATTTGGATTCTCCAGGAAGGAACATGGCCCGTGGCACCGCACGATCACAGCCAATCTAACTCTACCCATAGGAGTAGCAGCCTTCCAAACTTTATTAAAGTTTATTAGGTGCGATCAATCAATTTAGCAAACAATAAACGGTCGTATAAGTAAGTAAACAAAATTATTTAAACAAGCAATTCGAAGTTGCGATATTCTTAATTCTCATTTCATACATAAACATAGAATCACATATATACACATAATCCCAAATTCCCCAAGTATATATCTATTTTTATCTTTTCTTAGTATACTAATGCTACTACTTTACAAGCACAAGCAAGATAACGAAATTAGGAGGAATAACTCACTCGTTCATTTTGCAATTTTTCTAGTCGTAGTAATCCTCGGGTAGGGTATTCTCGTATCCTTTGTCACCTAGACAATAGAAATACCCAGGATGAGTCTTTCATGAAATTTCTATTTTTGGAGATTCTAAACTTTACTTTACTTAAAATCGCGGTAAAATCGTATAGGAGGAAATTCCAACTTAAAATGGCCATAACTTGCTCATTTTAACTCGGAATTTCGCATATAATATACCGTTTTCTACCTATTCGAAAAGATCTATCCACTTATAAACTCATCTTTATCATAAAAGTTCATTTGGGTTCTGAAAACGTTGGGTACAGATTTAAAACGAATTATTTCTAAACTTTTGCAAATGCGTTTTCTAACGCAACTTTATTTTAAGGAAAAATCCTTCTGTAACAATATATATATATAATATATAATTATGAATATATATTTGATAATTACTTTGTATATAGATAAGCTCACTTTATATGCAAGATTTCTAATGGTAGTGTCTGGACAATTTATTTCATAAAACAATTCATTTTGATTTATTTAAAACTTTAGCTTCGACAATTTTGTTTCAAGTCTTTTGAAGAAACTTTATATTTTCATAGATTGTTATAATTTGAGTATATTCTTATTTTATTTTCTTCATTCCTTTTTCCAAAACGAGTAAATTTTCCTTTAACCTTAGTCTTCATAAACTTCACTTCTAGTGATAAAAGATCAATTTTATCAAAAGTATATCAAGTTGATGAAAATCTTTTCATAATTTTGTATTTAGGATGGTTTTAAAAAATGATTCTTGTATTATTATATTCATTTCTAAAATATAAGCTTTTGCTTTCTAAAACTTGTTCTTTCATTTCTTTTGAAAAGAATCATCTTTATTGATAAAACCCATTATTGTTAATCTTACTTTATTTACATTCTTTTGAAAATGAGTTCCTTCTTTTTAGAAATTTGAAAATCATTATTTTTCCTAAGTGGGTTTATAACTTTATGAGTTGACTTTTATCTTAACTTTGAAAACTAGTTTGTTTTCTTAGTTTTATTATGAAGTTTAAAAGAGTTTAAATCTTAAGCTTTTTGTAAAAACTTTTAATATTCATAAATTATTTTACTAAAGCTTAGGTTAACATAATATAGAAAGAAAATATTTATTTCTTATGCTTCCTTGGTAATTTATTTTTATTATTTAAGAAAACATTAAGAAAACTCTATTTTTATGTTGTTGATAATAACTTCATGATTTTGTGATAAATCATATAATCGAAAATCTAGTTTTGAGTTCATTCAGTAAAGTAAAATTCTATTTTTTTGATTAGTTAAGACATTAACATTATGTAAATGCAAGTATTATGAGCATATAAAGTAATAAGAACATAAGAAAATACTAGAAATAAATAATGAGCAAGAAAATAAAATATCAAGTATTGGGAACCTTAGCTTCATCAAGGTATCCCGGTCAAGTATTGGAGCCTTAACTTTATCAAGGCATCCCGGGACTAAGATTGGACTAGTCCCGAAAGATTAAAGAAAATAAACAAAAGATTGTTTTGACTTGATATGGACAAGTCTAAGACTAGAAAGACTAGTCTTAATAATAACATGAAATAAATAAATTGCATAACTTGAAAGTAAATAAATAACAAATGAGCTTATATGCTCTAAATAAATATATATATACATAGTATAATAATATTATATAAGTTAGATTAGAAACAAATAATAACAATAATAATAACAACATAATATTAACATAAAGCAAAGAATAGAAACATGAACAAAACAAAACATGAATAAATTGTTGCTTCTTTAACTCTCATGAGTCTAAGAAACATACACTAAACTCATGTTAAGTTGTATGAACATGATAAAGAATATAGGTAGAATTTTTACCTAAGGTTTTATGGAAGGCTTGAAAAGAGATGAATGGGTTTTGTGTTTGATTTTCTTCTTAAAGAGTAAAAATGGGTAGAGAGTATTTTGAGAGGGAATGGTTGGAGAGAGGTTTTGAGAGAGTATTTTGGTAGAGTTTTGTTATGTAAAATGAGTGTGTGCAAGAATGAAGGAGGAAGGGGGTATTTATAGAATTTTTGGAGTGAATTTTTGATGTAATAAAATAAATTGAAAAAGAAATAATAATGAGAGAGGGGGGTGATGGCCGGCGATAAGAGTGAGAGAGGAGAGAGGAATTTGTTTGTTTTAAATTTTTTGTAAAGAAAGAAATAAGTGTAAAGTTTGATGTGAATAAAGTTGTATTGGTAATGTAAAAGTAAGAAATAGATATGTAGTAAGAAATAGGGTAAGTTTAGTAGAGATAGTGAAATAGTAATGAATAGTAGAAAAGTATATGAATAGTAGACTAGACAATTAAAGTATCGGTAGTAATAAAAATACGCGTAATCGCGTGCTATATCTGTAATTTTTAGCTACCGAAAAATTCTAAAACTGATATTTTTGAAATCCTTGTTTAATTATGAGTCTTTTGGTATAAACGAAATATTTTTAATATTTCGAGCTCCGAGACACGTTTTTCAAGAACTGTTCTGTTTGAGTCTAAAGGACACTCGAAATTCGCGAATATGATATTTTTATGTTACCCTATTATTACGAACTATTTTAAGCTATTGGCTTAATTTCATTTTCTAGGGTTTGAGAATGCGGGATTGCCAGATCTTAAACACTAGGGTTCGTTATAGGCTTTGTTGACCTTACACTACTAGAAAACTAGTCTTTAGAGACAGAAATATTGCGACGGAAATTTCTGTCTCTAAAAAATGAATAGAGACAGATTTGCGACGAATTTGTGATGACATAAATTATGAATAATCTTCTAATTTTTATATGCTTTTGCGACGAAATTTGCGACGGATTGCACATTGATTTGCGATGAAAATTTTTCCGTTGCAAATTTGTCTCTGATTTTAGAGGGAAATAAATTATTTTAGCGCCAATTTTTATTTTTTTTAAATTCTGTTGCAAATTTGTCTCTAAATTAAATTATTACATACATGTATATATAAATAATTATGTTTAAATTAATTAACATATTTAATATAATATTATAAATGTGCATTATATAATAAGCACATATATTATATTTGTAAATTAATTTTATTATATAATAACTATATAATAGTAATCATATTTATTGCAACTAATTATATATATTTTATTTATAATATATTTATTATTACATTACATATTATATATTATAAAGCATAAGTTAAAAATAGTACTTAAAATATAAATATTATATTTATCTCTATAATAATTCTTTTGCATAATAACTTATATAAAAAATCAAATTATACAACTTAATAAAATAGTGTATAACATAATATATATATGTTATATACAAGTAATATCATAAAATACTACTTAAAAATAAAGTATATTATAATTAATAAAAAATGTAAAATAAAATAATTAATAAAATGTAAACTTATTATATTTAAATATATGCAAATATAAAAATAAATATTATATTATATTAATAAAAAATAATATTCATATTATTTATAATTTTTTATATATATATATTATGACTATTCATATTTCTTTTAATATAAAAAAATTTATTATATATATCTTACATAATTTATATTTACATACTATATTTTATTTAAAATATAATAACATATTGGGGAAAAAATAATATACTATGTAAAAATATAGTATATTTAAGTAATAAAATATATAATATATAATAATTAGTTATAGTATATTTAAATTGGTATTATAAATATTATTTTATTAATATATTAATGAAAAATATATTTTTATATTGTTTATATTATTATAATTTATTAAGTGTAACAAAATGAAATAAAAATAAACACATAATTAAAAATATGCAATTTATTAAGTTAATATAAAATATTAAATAAGTAATGTAAAAAGTATAATTATAATATATATCATTAAATATATATATAAATTTATATGTGTAACATTATTTATATTTACATAATATATATTTTTAAATAATAATATCATATTTGGAAAAAAATTATAATATACTACTAAAAATATTATATATTTATAATAAATAATAATTTTAAAATAATTATTATAAAATGTAAACACTGTATATATTAATATTATATATTATTTTAATAAAATATTAATGAAAAATCCTATAAATAGGTAAAGTGAAATTATAAAATAAAAATAAATTATAAAAGATATGTAAAATATTTTATAGTTATAATATTGTAAATTGTGATATCTCTTAAATAAACAGTAGTGGAACTTCACTTATGAATATGAATTGGTTTTCGGTATAGTGCTTGTGAAAACTTCAATGTTAAGTGTGCTTAGTATGTAGCATTCTATGATGGTTGACTCCTGGGAAGGACAAATAAGAGCAAATGTGATTTTTTAATAATTTGTCTTAGAATCAGAGACAGATTTGCGACGGAATAATTTTATTTAATATTTACTAATTGGATATTTAAAAATATCTCATTATAAAACAGGGACAATTTGCGACAGAAATTCCGTAGCAAATTTGCGACGGAAAATAAATCTGTCTCTAAAAGAATTAGCGACGATGATTTTTGAAACAGAAATTTGCGACGGAAAATCTGTCTCTGAAAGTTTTTAGAGATAGATTTTTCACTTTCAGAGACAGAATTTTTTGTCTCTAAAGCCAAAATTTCTTGTAGTGTTAGGGTTCCGGTTTGACTTTTGGTTTCGTTGAGATATTCGTAAGATCGTATAATTTTTTAGTTTTGATCGTTTTATATTTTTAGCTCGACATCTATGGTTTGTCTTATTTTATTTGTGATTATTTAATAGTTTTTTAGTTCTCGGGATCGTTTAACTGAGTCGAGGGTTATGAGTTGACTCAGTTTGACTTTTGGTGAAAATTGAAAAATGTGATTTTAAATTTACCGAAGGATTTAAGATTTTATCATTTCGTTGTTAAGCAATATTTGGATTTATCGTTTTGATTTGTGTTTTACGAATTAGGTAGATGATTTGATTGGCGTACGGATGTTGATTAAACCGGTAGTTGGACTTTATATTTTGTTTCAAGGGTTCTCATTTTCTCAAGATTGAGAAAACTCGTTTTTGATCTTATTTGGAATTAAGTTTTAACTTGATTCGATTTTTAGGGTTTCGTTTCCGATGCTTTGACTCGGTCTAGAATTTGGTTTTTATCTTGAGTCGATTTTCGGGATTTAAATTTTTGATATTAGACTTCTAGGATTATTTTTAAGAATTATGAAATTTTCGAAGGTTTACATTTATGGTATTTGGTTTGTAAGAAAACATATATCTATATTTACCAAAACCTTATTATTACTAAATCTATGTTGATATCACCATCTAACAATAACTTCAACAACAATCATACAAATTCACTTATTAAACTAATATTACTTACTTGAATTAGGAAATAATCCCTATGAATCTTTATTTCTACTACTCCAAGAGATTGTTGATGTAAGCCCCTAGATTTTTCAATTATATAAGAAAACTCTAGAACCGAAAGTCAAATCGGAACCTAAAAATTAGCCTAGTTCTATGTTTAGTCTAGTGAATCTAGATCTGGCAATCCCGCGTTCTTAAACCCTAGAAAACAAAATTGAGATAATTATGGAATATGGTTCGTAATAATATAGGAAAGCTTAAAAATATCATATTCGTAATTTTCTAGTGTCTTTCGCATCCAAACGGGATCAGTTTTTAAAAATCGTGCTCCGGTGCACTAGATAGTGAAAATATTCCCACAACACCAACAGATTCATCAAAATATAAGGTTTTCAAAAATATTAGTTTTAGAATTTTTCGGTAACTAAAAATACCAGATATAGGCCGTTTATGCATATTTTCTTTACTACCGGTATTTTAATTGTCTAGTCTACTATTCATTGTACTTTTAAACTATTCATTACTATTCATCTATCTCTACTTTTTCTTATACTCTATTCTTACACTCTACCATACCTATACCTTACAATTACCTTTCCCATACAACTTTAATCACATCACACTTTACACATTACTTCTTTTATTACAAAACAAATAAAATAAATAAATTTCTCCTCCCTCTTACAAGCAAACCGGCGCCATCTCTCTGTCACGCCCCATAGGGTATCCTAAACGTAACAGCCTGCCACATACTATATAAGACTCTCGAAATTCTATCCAAGCCCTTCAGGAGTCTTGTATAGATGTAAAGCGTCCTTTTACGACAATAGAATACTCGATCAATGGAGTTAAGAAGTTTAATGTGGCATTCATTAGCCATAGATAATAAACCAAAACACATATATACTTTATAAAGTCTAAAGGGCATTCCCTCGCAAAATAATATTAAGTCCATTACAGTGATCCAGAGTCCTTTAGTTTCCAACGGAAGTCTAAACAAAATCAAAATAAACTTCTAAGAGAAACTCCTAACTCTAGTACCTGAGCTGTAGCCTGCCTTGGCCTAAGCCAAATGAATTCATGCTGCAACAAGCAAAAACTATAGGGGCGTAAGCTAACTAGCTTAGTGAGTAAAAACTTTCATATCACAATTAAGACAAATCATTCAAGCAAGTGGTTACTCAAGCAAATGATATGCATCAAACAAATGAGTTCAGCAAATATATGACCAGTCGAAAATTATATGTGGATGGACTTGCGCCCTCCATCCCGGGTTAGCAGGTTAACGAATCCTGCGATACGATGCCGTTTAAGCTCACGATCAACTGAATAATAATTCGTTTTATGGATCACGATTAACCAACAATCTTGTTTTATGGATCACGATTAACCAACATATTCGTTTTATGGGTCACGAAAAACCAAAAAATGCTAATGCTCCATCCCCGTCGTGATATGAATGAGTTCAATTATAATTGAGGTCCAATAATAGGTTAATCCAATTCTTTTAGGTGACCAACAAGTATTTGCAGACAATCAATTATAACTTCTCGCTAAACAAGCAGCAGCTTAACACCCGGTTTCGATATTCCTTAAGTTCCACTTCACATATCAACAGCAGACAAGTATATAATTCCCATATACCCCATCATGCATAATCATTTTTATCTTTGCCTAAACAACTAATGCCACTATCAATACAATCACAAGCAATAATTGAGAGCGGAAGTAATACTCACTCGGCCATGGTACGCCGATCTCTTAATAGTAATAGTCGGGTGGTAGGGTATCGTTGTGCTCGGGATCACCTACCAAATAAGAACAACCTAATAAGAATCTCATCACTAAACTAATTCAAGCTATGCATCTAAGCTACACAAAATCGGAATTCTCGCTATTTGTGGAAGTTCCAACTTAAAACGGCTATAACTTGGTCATTTTAACTCGGAATTTCGCAAATTTTATATCGATTTCTACCTACTTCGAAAGATCTATCTATTTCTAATATTATTTTCAAGTTTTGAAAACATTAAGGTTATGGAACAGTGGGATCAGATCTGTTATGTAACTTTCCTTTTTCCGAAAAATTGTTTCGCAATTGGTAAAAATGTTTCTAGTTGATGATTCATGTATATATGGTATATGAATGAATTCCTAGTATGAATGTCATGTAATGAGTTCAATATATGCATGGTCTTGATGATTTTTTATGATGAACTCTTATGAACTCCTAATTATCATAAAACTCCATGATGGTCACTTCTAAAAATCTATTCTTTCCAACTTTGCATTCCTAGGGTTTTTAGGATTCTATTCTTAGAATTTACTTATTATCTAAATAAAAATGAGTCATTAACATCTATACTATCCATGACCTTCATTTATGCATAAAAATCCACATTTTTCACTTGGCAAATATGTTTTTAAACAAGCTTTTCACAAAAATCCGAATTTTGGAAATTTTCTTTTCTTGCATTTTTCCTATGAGAAAACTTGTTTAATGCACCAAAATTTGAAGCTTTATTATATCTATTGTCTAAGGACTTCATTTAACTCATAAAACATTCAATTTAAGCTTGGATACTTAGTGTTTATGTAGGCATTATTCCAAATTACGAATTTAACAAACTAACCACTATCTCAAGATTTTCCATCCTAACTCCACTACTTGTTTTACATATTACTCATGCCTAAACTCATTCAAACTTGTAAAAATCTTTCCTTAAAGATATCTATCACACATACCCTTCATTTTTCATGTAAAATATGAGTTTCAAGGTGGTTCTAGTGGTTTTTAAGATAGGGTTCCAAAATCATCCGAATTTTCATAAGACATTTCTAGCAAAAATCTTTTCTTTTTCAAGTTTCTCGCTTCATATACATGAAGATCTATCATCTAACACATCTATACACATGCAAGTCTAAGCTTTTATGATCATTAATGCATGAAAGCTCAAAATAACCATATGAACATAAATGTAGATGAAGGCATGAATGTCTAAACACTAGATCTACCATATATAGTGCATGAATCATGAGTTTCATGGGATGAACCTAACTTTCCATGTAAGATCCCTACTTTACATGCATGAACATAACATTATCTCAACAAAAACTCTTTTAAACACTAGATCCACTTCTTGTGATGGCTTGATATTCTTGTATTAGTGTTTTCATGTCCTTGCACATGCTCATTAGGATTAAAAGTGGAAAACACTCAAGAATGGTCTTGCCATTACAAGGTTTAGGAATAACAAAGCTTAGAATCATCATCTAAAGGATGATTTGAAGAAGAAAAGAAGATGAAACAAACTTGTGGAAGTGTGCATGTGTGTGTGTGTGTCACGACAATGTAGGGAGAAAGAAGAGAGTGTTTTTCAACCTTTTCAAAATTTTAGAAGAGTAAAAATGAGAAGAGAGAGAGAACATAAGCTTATATAATAGGTGGATTAGGATTTTAATTGAATAAAATTAGTAAAATAAAACAAAAATGAGGGGAAATTGGGAGGGGGGGCATAAGCCAAGGGGGGTGTGAGAGAGAGAGGATTTGAATTTTGATAATTTTGGATTTTATGTAATAACATGTAATAATTGTATTAATTAATTAGAAAACAAAATTTCTTAGAAAAGAAAATTGTAATGAGTAGTTGTAAGGATGTAAGAATAGGGTATGGGTAGTGTGTAGTATAGGTTGTACTTGTGAATAGTAGACAAGGCATCTACTTTACCGGTTGTAACGAAAATACGGGAAAAAGGCTATAACTGTAATTTTTATAGCTCGGAAAATTATAAAATTGATATTTTTGAAATCCTTATAAAATTTTGGTTCTAATGAATATTCCGGAACATTTTTCTGAGTTTGTGATCTCGGGGCACGATTTTCCGTAATTGAGCTCGAGAAGGCCCGAAATTGAAAAATTCCCAAATTTGAAACTTTCTAAGTTTTAAAATATACTTTAAAACAATAATTCATATTCATTTACTTTATAAAACTTCTTTTATTATGAAACCGAAGGAAAGCCGGAACTAGGGATTCTAAACTTCTCTCACTAGACTTAAACTAGACTGGATTAGTGTTTCGCTTTTTTGAACGCCCGGTGTAAAGACCCGATCCTCTAAATCCCGAGATTTAGAATACCGAATCCCCAACCACATATAACGTTTTCACATTATATGTAAGGTTGTCCTAAAACTAACAGTTTATGAAAATTGTTTGATCAAATCACTATACTTTGTAAAGAACTTTTTAAATAAAACAAGATTGCTAACAAAGGCAATCTATACATATATTTACATCAAATAAACATCGTTTAGTGCCAATACATGACACTACAAAAATTACATGTTTTCTCAAAACATGAAAATCCTAAATGATCTTAAGGTCATTACAAAAAGAAATTGGCTTAACTAACAAGCCTTCTATACATAGCTTGTCCTTAGCAAAAAGTCTTCTAAAAGTCCCGGGTAATCGGATCCTATTCATCCCACTCGTCCAGAAATCTTTCGAAGTCGGACCCATAGCCCAAGTCATCGTAATACTCGTCTCCAATACCTGCAAAGCAGCAAAAGTGAGCCAGAGGCCTAGTACACAATAACCAATGCATAACAAGTCATCCAATTGATGTAATGCATCATAGAACAAGTGGTTATCTTTATTACATTTTCTTTCACAAATCAACAAGAGGGTATTCAAACCCCGGTCACACTTCGGGAATCCAGGGATCCTGAGTAACAGCAGCTGCTCAGGGGGTTGATATAAGCAGTCCGAATACTTATATCTCCTATATCTATTTCATAAAGATAATAGCTTCATCTAGGGTTTAAAAGCCGTTGCCCGACTCTACTTAAACTCAGTCCATAACATGAACCTAGTTCACAAGTTCCTATAAACCTTGAACTAAATCATGGTATTTCCCCCTAAGTTTAAGCAAAAGTTACACAGATACAATTCCCCCTATCGGCTACCCACTTAACCAAAAGAATCGCTATTGCATCATAGCGTACCATTGCATCATGGTAAAGTCATTGCATCATGACTTAGTTAAGCGCCTAGCTAACATGTCATTGCATCATGACAGGTTTGCTGCTCCTCGGACCAGATTAAACAGCGTAATAGACATCCAATTCATTCAATTGTTAAGCCGAATCAATTTAGGTCAAATTAGAAATGTCTGGTCCTAGCAAACATCAAACAAGTTATTGCGTACCTGAACCCGTTAGTATAGAACTAGGATCTCTCGGTGATGAACTAACCGAAGAATCCTTAACTGTAATAGAAATGTCACAATAATCAATAAATCAACAAGTTTAGATCTCATTATCACAAATATATACATATTATATCCATATATCACAATTAATCAAAGACATCCAATTCATTAATTACAAAGTCACGAATAAGTATTTAAACGTCCTATTATATCCCAAATTGCTTAATAAATACTCAATTGCTCAATTAACAAACTTTGGAAACTTTTAGAAAAAGCTCTTAAAATTCAAAATCACAGGGGATACGATGGTACTCAACGCCGGCGGCGTTGAGCCGGTGTTCAATGTTCTGAAAATGTACACTGCCAACGCTGGCAGCGTTCAAGGGTACGCCGTCAGCCTTTGTATCCTACGCCGGCGGCATTGATTCCCAGAAGCCAGTGTACAATATGGAAGAAAAAACGCCGGCTGACTTCCTAGCGAAAGCCGGCGGCGTTCAGTCGGCTTTAAGAAATTTGGTTCTGTGGACTATCAACACCGCCTCTACGCCGGCGGCGTAGAAACTCAAATTGCCGGCGTACGTTCTGAAGAATAAACGCTGGCAAATCTTCAGCATAAAAGCCGGCGGCGTTGCAAACGGCGTTAGGAAAATCGATTCTGTGGGCTTTCTACACCGCCTCTACGCCGGTGGCGTAGAATCCCCAGATGTCGGCGTACGTTTTAAAAACAAGCTTAAACGTGAAACTCAAATCCCCTATTTTTCAACTTTGCAAAATTATATCTTAATACACTTTAAACCTTCCTCCACTACATTTCTAACATCATATCCTCACTCATATCTATACTACTCAATTCTAGCAATTCAAAGCATGAATTCAACATCATTAAACACTTCAAAAACCCACTTCCATAAATTCTAAATTCTCCTACACAAATCCTCTTAACAACTTCCCAACACTTCATATTACCTTAACCATACATACACAACCTCACACACTCACAAGCTCATCCCAAACATGAACAAACCATTTAGATCATCTTAAACTCAATTCATCCAATAATCCATACAACTACTTCAAGAAAGGAAAATAAAACAACACAACAACCTTAACTAAATTAATTCAAGTATATATATATACCTTGTCTTGAGAAAAACTTTGATTTTCAAACTTGATATAGACCTTGTCTTGAGCTTGGAATGGAATTGAAAAAAAGAAGAAGAAAGGAAAGAAAGAAGAAGCAAAAATTCGTATAAAATATTAGGGCTGAAAAAAGGAAGCTCAAACAAGCTTAATTATGCATAAAACATATTCCAAATTTACCCCTTAATGCATACTTTAACTTAGGTTGCATTTGGCTTTAATTTGAACTTTATTTGGCTTATATTTAGGGCATAAATGCTACTTAATTACAAGAAACTCAATCAACTAACTTAAGTGAAATTATAGTTGATTTATTAATCTAACTTAACTTAATATCTTAATGTGCAAAAGACAACATTAATAATTTCATTACACACACATTAATGCATATAGAACAAAATATTAATGTCAACATATACATATGCATAATCATACATCTTAAACTACTAACAACATAACCATGCTCATTCAATTCAACATTTTAAAATAAATACTTAAACACATAGAATTTGAATAAAATTGAAATCTAGGTCATTTCACCCGGGGTTTACTTAATTACTGAGAATACTGGGGTTTACACTCTCTCTCTCCTTAATCATATTGTTTTTCTTTTTCAATTTATTTTATTACATCTAAATTCCACTCCAAAAATCCATAAATACCCCATTCCTCTTTCATTCTTTCACACAACATAATTCATACTAAAACTCTCCCAAAATCATCCCATAAAGTTTCTCTTCCAAAATCTCTCTCAAGTTCTCTCTTTTCTTTAGAAAACTCATTCCCACATATTACTACAAACCATTCCATTCTTCTTCAACAAACACACAAACCTTAGGTAAAATTTCTCTTATTCACTCATCATGTTCATACAACTTAACATGAGTTTAGTGTATGTTTCTTAGACTCATGAGAGTTAAAGAAGCAACAATTTATTCATGTTTTATTTTTGTTCATGTTTCTATTTTTCATTATGTTATTATTATTGTTGTTATTTGTTTTTAATCTAGCTTATATAAAGTGTTATGTATATTATGTATATATATTTATTTAGAGCATATAAGCTTATTTGTTATTTATTTACTTTCAAGTTATGCAATTTATTTATTTCATGTTGTTATTAAGACTAGTCTTTCTAGTCTTAGACTTGTCCATATCAAGTTAAAACAAATTTCTTTTTGCTTTTCTTTTCTTTTGAGGACTAGCCTATTCTTAGTCCCGGGATACCTTGATGAAGCTAAGGTTCCCAATATTTGACTTTACTTTTATACTCTTATATAATTTATCTTATTATGTTGTTTTTATTGCATTTCTCATAGTTACATATTCTCATTCATGCATGAACATGTTGTTATTGTCTCAACCATAATGAAAATGAGTTTTCTTAAGTAATAAAAATAAGAACTCTCTTTAAAAATAAATTTTATCACATAAGAAATTATTTTTCCATAAAGACTTAAAGTTTTATCTTAATAAGTATTTTCTAAAAGTTACATAAGTTTAGCTCAAGTTTTAGTAATAATACTATATGGTATTTTATCAATGAAAATAAAGTTACCACAAACTCTCTTTTCAAACCAATAAAATAAGAAAGTTTGTTTAAACTTAATTTTTGGTTTAACCAAGAGTTTTCTTAAACTCATTTATTAAAGTTTTCTATCAACACTCTATAATACTAAAATCTAGACAAGTTTTACAAAATTATTAAAAATAACCTTTCTAAGGATAATCCTTGCTTAAGAAATAAAAATAATAACTTATAAAATTATTAATTTTATTCTTTTAAAGTAGATCTAACTTTAGAGAAACTTTAGAACACATAACCATGAAATATTTAGAAAAACTATGTTTTCCAAAACACTAGAAATAAATTTATGGGAATCTTAAAGGATTAAAATTTCTTTTTGAAAATATAATTATTCTCAAAGTTAAGGAAGGGAGTTAAAGGAAGGAAATACGTACTAATAAATTTTCGAAACAAAATTAAAAAAAGGAGATTTTCAAGTCTTAGCTTTTCTCATTTTCAAGACACATTGTTTTACAAAATCATTGTTGAGACAGCACCACTAAATTCATGCATATGGTTTGAGTCTATATAAATGTATTTAAAGGATTTTTCAAAAATTATCTATATTTTTGTACAAGAATTCTTGAATGAAGAAAAGTTTGAAAACTTAAGTTTTGAAATTGGAATTTTCGTATCAAATCTGTATGTTAATATTCCGAGACCCAAATAACTTCTTTTGATAAAAAAATAACCTTAGAAATAGATAGATCTTTTCAAATAGGTAGAAATCGGTATATAATATGCGAAATTCCGAGTTAAAATGAGCAAGTTATGGCTATTTTAAATTGGGATTTCCATTCATACGATTTTTAACGAATTCAATAAGATAGAACCATAGAGTTTGAATAGATCTTGGATGAAATACTCATGTCGGGTATTTTTTTTGTTTAGGTGTCGAGGACCAAGATCTTCTCTTCCCCAAGGATTACTTCGACTCCTAGAAGATCGCTATGGACAAGTGAGTTTCCTTTACACTTATGTATTCGCGCATGTGCTTGTAGAATAGAGCACTGGATGTTAGGAAAAGATAAAATTGATGTGCATGTGGGAAATCATGAGAATTATGTATGTGAATCGTTGTGTGCGATCAATGAACAATAAGTATATCGGAACCCGATTTATGATTGATATAAATGTTTCCATGTATGTATTATTATGTGTACAAATATTGTTTGATCGCTTTAAATGATTTAATGTCATATTGAAATCCCCATGACATGATCTAAATTTAAATTCTATTTAACTTCCATGTATATGTTTTATTTATCTTAATTATTGAACTAAATGAGCATGTTGATTTATGAGAGTTATGTTTGGTAATATTAATATTTGAGTAGATGAGTTGGTAATAGTTTAAATGTGTCTAAGTTAGTATAATTTGAATATTTCATATGTGTTATTTTTCATATGTAATGGAATCAATGTCATTATTCTATATATATTAATGTGTGTATAGTATAATTAATATTTGTGTCTTTTATACATTAATATGTGAAGTTATGTTTAAATTTATAAAATCAACTTTTGATTTGCTTAAGGAAGAGTTGACAAAAAATTTCCTTAATTAAGCCCAATATTCATGCCTAAATTACACTCAAATGAGCCCCAAATTCAACCTAAAGTCTAATATGCGTTAAATGTCAAATTTAAGATAATATTGAGTCCAAAATTTGCTTAATTAAGCTCTCTTTTGGCAGCCCTCTCATTTCATACGAATTTCCATTTTCTTTCTTTCCTTTTCTCTTTTTCTTTCACTTCAAGTTCCAAGCCCCAAACCAAAGAATAACATCAAACTTCTTGAATCAAAACTCTCTCCAAGACAAGGCTTATTCATGTGAGTTAATATAAATATCGCTTTTGTTTTATTTTCCTTTCTTATAGTATCTATGTAAAATCTTGGATAGAATGAGTTTCATGTCATATAAGTTGTTTTGTTCATGCATTGAAATTAGGTTAGATTGTGTTTTGTTATTACGTGAATTTGTTTATGTGTTGTGGTAGTTATATGAAGTGTTGGGAAGGAATAAGGATAATTTGAGTAGTTGAAGTTGAGGGTGAGTGGAAATGGGATTTGAAGTGATTTAGTGTGTTGATTTAATGTTCTAAGTTGCTAGGATTGATTAGTGTAGATAGGAGTTAGTATATGAAGCTAAAAATGAACTTGAAGAAGGATTAAAAGTGTTATAGGTTAGAAATTTACAATGTGAAAAACAGGGGAAATGAGTTCTGCTCGAATAGGTCTGTTTTGAACGTACGCCGGCATCTGGCATTTCAACGCTGTTAGCTTAGAGGCGGTGTTGGAAGTGAACAGAATCGATTTTCTTAAAGCCGTTTTCAAAGCCGCCGGCATATGGGCAGTGTTGGAAGTGAACATAATTGATTTTCTTAAAGCCATTTTCAACACCGCCGGCTTTTGAAAGAAAATTTTTCTAGCGTTTATTTTTCAAAATGTACACCGGCCATTAGGGCTTCAAAGCCGCCGGCATATGGGCGGTGTTGGATTAGAACATAATCAAAATATTTAAAGCCTGGTGAAACGCCGCCGGTGTATATTTCCCACACTGTCGGCACTCATTCAAATTTTGCCAGCATAAGAAGGCTGCGTATCCCCTGAGTTTTTCAAATTCAAACTTCTTCAATCTTCAATCTTTACTTCATATATGATCTCCTAATGAATACATAAGCTAGATAAACATGTTTTATGCATGAATTACATATTAAAACTTTATGCGAAGCTTATTGAATCCCCTTGTATAATTAATCTAGGATTGTAATATATATATGTATATATGGATGTGAAATCTATATTCAATTATTGATTGTTCTGATATTCTTATTTCAGTTAAAGGTTCTTTGGTTAGTTCCTCACCGAGTGACTATAGTGATATACTATCAGGTTCAGGTATGCAATAGCTTGTTTGATGTTTGTTAGGACTAGGCATTCCTAATTTGATTTAATTCTATTCGGCTTAATATTTTGATGAACTGGATGTCTATTACGCTGTTTAATCTAGTCCGAGGAGCAGCAAACCTGCCATGATGCAATGACATGTTAGTTAGGCACTTAACCTAGTCATGATGCAATGACTTTACCATGATGCAATGGTACGCTATGATGCAATAGCGATTCTTTTTAGTTAAGTGGGTAGCCGATAGGGGGAATAGTATCTGAGTAACGTTTACTTAAACTTAAGGGGAAATACCATGGTTTAGTTCAAAGTTTATAGGAACTTGTGAACTAAGCTCATGTTGTGGACTGAGTTTAAGTAGAGTCGGGTAACGACTTTTGAACCCTAAATAAAGCTATTTTCTTTATGAAATAGATATAGGTGATATAAGTATTCGGACTGCTTATATCAACCCCCTGAGCAGCTGCTGTTACTTAGGATCCCTAAATTCCTAGAGCGTGATCCCGGGGTTTGAATACCCTCCTGCTATTTTGTAAAAAAAAAACTTAATAAGATAATCACTTGTCTATTGATGCATTCCATTTGATTTAAGCTTGGCTTGATAACTTGTTCTTGTATTTTGTTATTGTGTGCTGAGCCTTTGGCTCACTTTTGCTGCTTTGCAGGTGATGGAGACGAGTTTTATGATGATTTGGGTTACGAGTCAGACTTTGAGAAATTCATGGATGAGTGGGACGAATAGGACTCGAACACCTTGGATTTTTGGAGGAGCTTTTGTTAAAGGAAAAGTCTTTGTATAGAAGGCTTGATAGATAAACCTAAGATGTAAAACCTTAAGATCTCCTAGGATTCTTTTTGCTTTAAGAAAACTTGTAATTTTTGTAGTGTCTTATATTGACACTAAACATTGTACATATGATGTAAATATATGTATAGATTGCTTTTATTAGCAATCTTGTTTTGTTAAAAGTTCTTTATAAAGTTTTAGTAGATTTGATCAAACAATTTTCATAAATTGTTAGTTTTAGGACAACCTTACATATAATGTGAAAACGTTATATGTGGTTGGGGACTCGGTACTCTAAATCTCGGGATTTAGAGGGTCGGGTCTCTACACCCCATATAATAAATTGCTCATGCATATCACTTAGAATATCATTTCAAAATTTTGCTACTAGTCCTCAACGTGGGACTGGAAAGGTAAGCAGCCTTGCTACAACCTTGAGAGTTTAGGATGTTCGGGGAATACGGTCTCAAGTTGTAGCCGAGTCGGATCGATCTCTTTGGGTAAGGAAAGCCCGAGGACTAGTAGTACGGGTCGTTGGAACCCTAAGACCCGCGCAACTTTAAGGAGGTCGTTTGGGACCCAGTTCAAAGCATTCTCTAATCACCGATGAAGGGGTAAATCCATCATACATACGAAACCGGATAGTTGTATGTAATGTTTGATCATATGGTTGTTGCATGTCATATGCTTAATTAATAAACTTGGTTGATTGTCTATTATGAGTACTTTTGCGTAAGAAATATCTCACTAAGCTAGTTATGCTTACACTCCTATAGACTTTTGATATTACAGGATTATCCTTTTTGTACCCGAGACCATCTTAATCCCCCAAGTAGAATCCTTATTTTGGGAAGCTTTTGGAGGAATTCTGTTTTGAAGTCTAAGAGTAGATTTCTTCTAAAATCTTTTAGCTTTTGTTATTTATCATAGTAAAACCATGTTGTTATGGATTTATCAGGGGAATGCCCCTTAGAAGTTGTAAGACTTTATATTTCAATGCAATATATTAGGTGTTATTTTGAAATAACCATGAAATTCTCAATTTATATTTTATATGTTTGTTATTGAATTTATACATGCTTTTTATATGTGTTGAATATAATTTATTTTTATGATGAGTTATGTGTTTTATTGTTGTGTTAAAATATTGAAATACTCTAGAATTTATTAAATATTTAGTTCATAAAATTTAAATTGCATTAACATGTATGAATTACGTTTGAAATGTGTTAAAATAAGTAGATAAATGCATGCATATGATTCAAGCTTTTAAACTACCATTAATGCCTTAAGACAACTTCATTAATTAGCCAAAAGTTAAGTCATTAGTTACCTTAATTTTTTATGCCTCAAAAGTCAAACAACAAGATAATATTAACCTAATAAAGTGTCAAATTCGTGCAAAATTTTCAGACCTCCCAAACACACCTCCAAAAGCTTCAAAACCTTCTTCTTTCTTCTCCAAAATCTCTCCCATGGCTATATACCATTAGCCCCCTCAACTCTTACAAAAATAACCACCAAAAGCTTGCTTAAGGACCACAAAGCTAAGGCCTAAAGGTCTATTGGTGAGTATGTTTTTCATGCCTTAAACTTATGCATGAATATGATTTCTTGACAATAGGGTTTAAACTTAAACTTGTGTTTGATGATTCATATGTTTTGTTGGTTGTATGAGAAGTGTTTTGTTGTTATAGAAGTTAGTTGTATGTGTGGTATATGAATTTGGAAGTGTTAGAAAGTTGTGGTTGAGTGATCAAATGTTGAGAGTGTTGATGAGTGAGGATTTGGATGGTATTTGTGTATGATGATTTGTGGTAAAGTGTTTAATGCTTCGAGTGAAGTTTATGTAGGTTGAATGATGTATTGATCATATAACAAGATTTGGGAAACTTGGAATGAGTTTAAGGGAATTTTGGAAGTGTAAAATTAACATGAAAAACAGGGGAGTTCAAAAGAATTTTCATAACTTGTCACAGAGTCTACGCCGGCAAAGTACGCTGTCAGTGTCAAAGTTTATGCTGCCGGCGTACGTGTGGAATTTGGCGGTGTTGAGGAGTCACACGGTGACCAGAATGCTTGACCTCTAACGCTGGCAAATTTGAACGATTACGCCGCCGGTGTTGGTTTTGTAAATTTTCCCTATTTTGCAGCCTTTTTGTATTTTGCCCGTAAATTTTTCACCTGACCTTCGTTTAAGGTTATTCAAGTTGCGTTGGAAAGATTCAAAAGAGATCTACAACTTTTATGTTTTGAGTTTTTCCAAATTATAAAAGTATCAGTGCTTAAATTTCACTTCTTTCCAGCTGATACATTTTCCAAACAAAGTTAAAAACTTGTTTTTGTTTGTTTTATGTATATTTGCTTTAACAAATGGATTTTTGGACTAAAATGAGATAGATATATGATAATTGATGTGTTATGATGATTAAGTGATATAATTAAGCATGATTTAAGTATATTTGTAGATTTAACAAATTATTGGTTGTTTATGAGTGTTAAGCTAAAACTAGTTATATTGTATATATGATTTCCTTTGCTTGTTTTAAGATCTTGTGATAACTTATTTGAATTTACTTGAATGGTCAAGCATGAGATTAGTTGATATTAAGCTTGAACTAAGTGTGAGTCTGTAATTACTTCTTTTTACAGTGACTGATCCCCTGTCACGTCCGAAGGGTACCTTAAACGTGGCAGTCCGCCATATATAATATCAAGGCTTAAGAATGGCTACCTTAGTCATGCGAAAGCCTTAGTATTATATGTAAGGCGTCTAACACGGTAATAGGAGACGCTTTTGGGAAGCATAGTTTAAGCAAGTAAAGATAAACATACAAGAATCCAGAAATAAAGTATATCATATCATTAATAACCAAAGGTCTATTACATAACTTCTCAGGGGCATACCCCCGCTAATCCCATGGATCATGAAAAACTTTATAACATCCAAAATACTACATTAAAGATTTCAAAGGAATTCTAATCTAAGTCTTAGAGTAGATTTCCTCCAAAAGCTTCAATATATAAAATCTACACTGACACAGGGAGACCTCGGGCACAAAAACAGGTGTTCCTGAGAATACAAATATCTATAGGGGTGTAAGCTTATGGGCTTAGTGAGTAAATCCCAAAATTCATACTCGAAGGAAAATTATCAATCACGTTTATTATTCAAACATATGAAATGCAACAACCACGTGAGCATACAAGACATATGACTTTCCGGGAATCATGTGTTGAATGAATTACGCCCTTCATTCGGGGTTGGGTATTCAGGCCAATTACAGCCACAACTTTTAAAAACACTTTTATAGATCTTACCGGCTCCTATACGCCATCAAAATCTTGTAGTTATTACAGGCTCCTACTAGCCACCAAGTTAAGTAGTTCTTACTAGCTCCTACTCGCCACTGACATGATATACCGGTTATGTCTACCACCACTATTATACACTTGTCCCACCAATTGTATAGTAGTGAATACAATGTGACTCAACATATGAAGTGCATGAATAATTTCTTTAATTAAAGTCTAGTAGTTACATTTAACTTCTTTCAAGTGATCAATCAATTTCAAACATTTCAAGACATTACTTCGCATACAACTTTGTTACAAACAAATCGAGTTTCGATATACTTAGTATTCTTTCAACATATTATCATACACTTCCTTTTTTTATTTTTTTTTTCTTAAATTCTAGTGCAACTAATTTTACAAGCACAATCAAGAGTATGAAAAATAACGGGGAACAAACTCACTCAGCCATGATGACACCTTCTTTGAAACGGATGAGTCGTTCGGGATTTCCACTAATCGTAATAATCTTCGGGATATGAACAATCCTCCTCGAGATTATCTAGAAGAAAGAAAAATACTTAAGATGAGTATTTCATGAACTTCTTTTCTTGAAGATTCTAATCTTTTCTTAAAATCGCGGTAAAATCGTATAAGGGGAAATTCCAACTTAAAATGGCCATAACTTGCTCATTTTAACTCGGAATTTCGCGTATAATATACCGTTTTCTACCTACTTGGAAAGATCTACGCATTTCTAAACTTATTTTCATAAAACTAGGTTGTTTGGGTCCCGAAAAGACAGCGATCAGATTTTGCCACGAATTTGCAAACACTTGTTTTCCTTCTTGTAAACAAAGCTCATTTGAAAAGATAAATATTTCAATTATTTTGTAAACTTTTGAAAGGTATATATATATTTGTGATGACTCATAACAAATGTATGAAGTAAATGAAGTTGTCTCAACTTATAAAAAGTAAGGTTTTAAAAGACTTTGAACTTGTGATTCTATTGAATATTTATTTTACTTTTGAAAGATCCTAAGTTATTTGGAGACGAATATTCTTTTTCTAAATTTAATCTCTTGTAATTACTTTAATTTCCCAAAGTGTGGTTTTATTTTCTAAACTTGGATTCACAAGTAGTAAAATGACATTTTTATTTCTTGTAATGATTCCAAAAGAATTTCTACTTCTTGATGAAAGATAAGTTTTCATAAAACCTTTTGTTTATGTAAGAAAAATCATTCTCATGCATGTTCATGGGTTTTTAAGAAATCCATTTTCCATATTTATTTCTTTTAGAAAGAATCTTTAATTCAAGAAAACACTTTCTCATTTATTTTTGTCGAGACAAAAACATTATGTTCATGCATGAATATGAATCATAAGCTATAGAAATATAAGTAAAATAATAACTTGAAAGCTTAAGTAAATAATAAAGTAAATCAAGTATTGGGACCTTAGCTTCTTCAAGGTACCCGGGACTAAGAAAAGACTAGTCCCGAAAAGAAAAGAAAGAGAAATTGTTTTGACTTGATGATGACAAGTCTAAGACTAGAATGACTAGTCTTAAAATCAACTTGAAATAAATCGCGATAAAGTAAATAAATTGCATGAAAGATAAATAAATTGCAAGATAATGAGCTTATATGCTCCAAATAGTATATATAGCTATATAGATATATTAGATAGTAATAACATAAAGGAAAATATAAAGAACATAAGAGAACATAAAGAGATTGATATTATGAATAAAAACAAATTATGAACTTATTGTTGCTTTCTTAACCTTTATGGTTTTAGAAAACACACACTAAGCTCATACTAAGTAGATGAACATGAAGAATTCTTTGAGAAATTTCTTACCTAAAGGAAGCTAAACTAAGAAGACTTCTTGAAAGAACTCTTGAGAGAAGTTGGAGAGAAATTTTTGTAGAGTAACTTTAGAGAAGAAGAGGTGTGAAAGAAGTGAAGGTATGAGGGGGTATTTATAGGAAAATGTGGGAGATAAATTGTGTTAATTAAATAATTAGAAATTAAAACAAATTGAGCATGGAGAGAGAGGGGGCCGGCGCCATTTTGTGTGTGTGGGGAGGAGAGAAATTTATTTTTTTGTTATTTTGTTAATTAAAAGTAAGAAATGAAA
This sequence comes from Combretum micranthum, assembly GCA_024138025.1. Lineage (NCBI taxonomy): Eukaryota > Viridiplantae > Streptophyta > Magnoliopsida > Myrtales > Combretaceae > Combretum > Combretum micranthum. Next base: position 61,979 of record JAMXBD010003263.1, on the reverse strand, counting down.
TATATGAAGTTGTATTGGAAATGAAAATGTGTAAGAGGTAGGTGTATGGTTTGTAAGAGTAGGTTGTAAGAAAAAGTAGAGATAGGTGAATAGCGTAGAATAGTAGAAAATAGTGTAATATAAAAGTAGACATGACAATTAAATATCAGTAGTAAGAAAATACGCGTATAAAAGCGATATCTGATATTTCTAGCTACCGAAAAATTACGAAATTGATATTTTTGGAAATCTTATATTTTTACGAGTCTAACGGTATATTCGGAATATTTTTCCTATTCCGAGCTTCCAGACACGTTTTTCAAGAACTATGTCCAATCGGGTTCAAAGGACACTCAAATTTTGAAAAACTGATATTTTTATAAAACCTATGGCTATTACGAACTATTATAACTAATTTTTCCAACTTTGTTTTCTAGGGCTTGAGAAAACGGCAATGCCGGACCTAAGCGTTTACGGTTAACTAGGGTTTGGAAATCCGGTTGACCTTCCGATTAGGGTTTAAACTATAATTTGGATCCAAAATTTCGGGGATTTACATCCCCTTTCGGTTATTCCCATTGATTCTCGAGCTAGTATAGGTACACAGTAACTTGCTTGTATGCTTGTTAGGATAGGCATACTTAAATTTGATATAAATTCTAAATGACTTAAGTATTGCTTGAATTGCTTATGTTTTCACCATTGAATCCAGTCTGAGGAGCGGTAACTTATCATGATGCAATGATATGTTAGTGTAGGCGCTTAGGCCAATAGTCATGATGCAATGACTAGGCTCGGCGATAATCGATAGGGAATGTGGTAATTGAGTAATATTTACTTATTCTTGAAAAGAAGTAATATAATTTAATTCAATGTTTATGGGAGCATGTGAATTAATTTATATTATGGATTGAGTTAAGTGAAGTTGAGTAACGGCTATATAACCTATATGAGATTATTCTTTTCATCGTAACGTTATCTAGGAGATATACGTATTCAGGCTATCTATATTAACCCCCTGAGCGTCGTGAGCATTACTCAGGATCCCCAGAATCCCATGGCTTGTCCCTGGAGTTTGACTATACCAATGATGATTTGATCAATGAATACGAAAGAAAGATAAATGAAACAATAGTGTTGCATTGCATTAGTTTAGATATGATCGTCACTACGCTTTTGGGTGTTGTTGTTGTGTACTGGGCCTTTGGCTCACTATTGCTATTTTTCAGGTGATGATGACTGTTATGATGATATAGGCTATGGGTCGGATTGGGAAAAATTTATGGATGAGTGGGGCGACTAGGAACCGAGTACAAGATAGCAAGGAAGAAAGTTTTTGAACAAGTTATTTGGTTTAAATATGTATTATGTATTCTGAATAGAGGCTTGTTATTTAAGCCTTTTTTGTATATAAAGACTTAAAGTCTAATTTTCCTATTTTGTAAAAACTTATGTAAGTTTTGTTGTCTCATGGGCTTGACACCAAGTTGTAAATTATTTCCTTAAATGCTCTATATGAATAGATTACTTAGGTGAGTAATCCTTCTGTAAAAAGTCTTGTATCAAGTTGTAGTGGTTTTAAACAAACAATTCACATAAATTGTTAGATTTAGGACAACCTTACATATAATATGAAAATATTATGTGTGGTTGGGGACTTGACTTACTTAATCATAGGATTAGTAGGTCGGGTCTTTACATATTTTGTATGTTCCGCTGCCAATATCTTAAAATGCATTATTTCACCGGTCTCCTTTTGATGTGAATGTACGCCTTGTACCGATATAAAAGCTTTCGAGTGACTGAGGTAGTCATTCTTAAGTTTTAATATTGTATACGGCGGACTGTCACGTTTAGGATACCCGTTGGGGCGTGACAGTTGATGCTTTTAATGCTAACCCTCAATTTGATCCTTGATTTTTATCTTCAAATTCCACCTATTGAAGACTTGTCTTGAAGAAGAGTTGTTGTGGGATTTTTGTGGATTTTGGGAGATGTTTTGTGAGGATTTTTGGGGAGGTGTGGGTTGCCATAGATGGAAGAAGAAATTAGGGTTTTCTAATAGGTATATTTATATTGTTTAATGGCTTGTAATTATCTCTAAGGTTAAGGACATTTTGGCACTTTGGCTTGATTAGGTGAGGGCATTTTGGTCTTTTTATATGCATTAGAATTCTCTAGAGTTAGGATATATTTAAGGGGCATTTTGGTCTTTTCCTAAGTGAAGAAACTTCAAGAATTGGCTAAGGTCAATTTAGTCTTTTCACACACTTGATATTTTCTTGTGTTCACATTGTAGATATTTAAGAGGCAATTTAGTCATTTCACATGGTTGGAATTCTCTAGAGTTTAGGTTTTTATAATTTGTGTAATGGTGCATGGAATAAGCATGGTCTCATGAGCTTTGATGCATGGGCTTTTGGTCTTGAGCTTTAAATAATTGGGCTTGGTCTTATGCTAATGGGCTTAGGGTTTTAGAAGAAGAATTAAGCCTTTAGGTTATGGGCTTTTGCGAATTAGAAATGGATTTTAAGAAGTAAGAAGGAGAATTAACTATTTAATATTAGAAATTAATTCTAGGAAATCTAGTTAAAGGAAATTTAATATTTTACTTAAATTTAGGATTTTATGGGCTTAGGAATTGGTATTTGAAAACAAATACTTAGATTTAAACTTCTAGGATTTAAGGAATTGGAATTTAGGCTAAAATGTCTAAATTGGATATTTAGGGTTTTAGATGATTAAATTTGATGGATAAAGCTCATTTGATAACGAGAAAGTTTTGATTAATTTGAATTTGTTGAAATAGGTAATCGATGTTGCTTAATAGGTTAGATTAGCTATTTTATAGCATTAGAGTGTCTATTTTCAATTAATTCATTTATTATTTCAAATTATGTTGAATTATCAAATTTTTCATTTACGCGATTAGGTTTTCTAGTCCCAATAGGTCAAATTAGGATATTGCACTCAAAAGACTCAGAAAATTCTAAATTTCATGATTACGCATTCAGAATTTTTATTTGAACTCTAGTTTAGTAGATATTAATCAGTTTCTATTTTTATTGCAAATATTTCAATCCTAGCGATTCATCTTCAAACTATCGTTTACTATCTAATAGAATCTAAGATTTATTCAGGTCATACTACACTTGATTTTTATAACCTTAGGTATATAGTTAGTGAGTTATTGACTTGAGTCTAATCTAAATTTAGATTAAGGTTTAATTTTAGTGAATTAGGAATTTAGATAATTCAACTTGAGAAATCGGTTTCAAGTCGATAATTGAAAGGAATTGAATAGCTTGGTATGTTGGAGAAAGGAAATTGTAGTAATTTTATAAGTTAAAAATAGTATTTGTGGTATTGGAATTCCTAATTTCAATAAAGTCCATTTACATATTAAATTATCTAATTATATTTTATAGTTTATGAAAATCAATTGACTAAACTATCTAAATTCAATTAATAAGTTAAATTTAAAATAAGATTCAAAATTACCTATATTTTCATAGTATTTAATTATCACATCTCTAATTAATGTTGGTAAGATTCGGGGTATTTCATCATATTAGGATTAAATTTAAACCTTTTAATCAATAAACGAATCCAATACAAACTCTAGACATGTTTATTAAATTGGTTGACTTATGAGTTAGGTTTTCACACAAGAGTAATGCAATGCCTTAACTTGTGGACTTACAAAATCAAAAAGAAAACAATCATTTAAATAGTTAAGTTACAATAATTGATTAATTTCTCCGTTTCTTATTTATTAAGTAATCTCAACAACTTAGCTACTAAGTTACTTAACCATTTATAGTCCCTGATAAATCATTCAGTTACTTCATTATTAAATAACTAATGCTTAGCTATTAAAGAGATGGAATCATTTGTAATGTTTCATTAGTCACCAATTTCATTTTATTCGAACTTGACTTTATTAAGAATTCAAGTATCTTTTTTTGCGTAAACTTTAATTTTTAAAGAAAATTTATTCCTTTTTAATTTTCAAGTAAAAGTGATAATCATATTAGGATTAAATTTAAACCTTTTAATCAATAAACGAATCCAATACAAACTCTAGACATGTTTATTAAATTTGTTGACTTATGAGTTAGGTTCTCATACAAGAGTAATGCAATGCCTTAAATTGTGGACTTACAAAATCAAAAAGAAAAAAATCAATTAAATAATTAAGTTACAATAGTGGATTAATTTCTCCATTTCTTAATTATTAAGTAATCTCAACTATTTAGCTACTCAGTTACTTAACCATTTATAGTCCCTGATAAATCCTTGAGTTACTTCCTTATTAAATAACTAGTGCTTAGCTATTAAATAGATGTATTAAATTGATGGAATCATTTGTAATGTTTGATTAATCATGTAAACCCCCAAAAATTTTCATAATTCATAGAAAATAATCCTAAAAAGTTAGAAATTTAAATCCCAAAAATCGACTCAAGATAAAAACCAAATTCTAGACCGAGTTAAAACACTGGAAACGAAACCCTAAAAATTGAACCAAGATAAAACTTAATTCCAAATAAGAACAAAAACAAGTTTTCTCAATCTTGAGAAAACAAGAACCCCTAAAACAAAATATAAAGTTCAATTACCGATATAATCAACGTCCGTATGTCGATTAAATAATCTACCAAATTCCTAAAACGCAAATTGAAACAATAGATCCAAATACCGCTTAAACAACGAGATAATAAAATCCTAATTCCTCCAGTAAAATTTTAGAATCACAAAATCCAAATTTTCCACAAAAGTCAAATTAAGTCAACTCATAGACCTAGACTCGGTTAAACGATCCCGAGAACCAAAAACAAATAAATAATCACGAATAAAATAAGATAAACCACAGACGTCGAGCTAAAAATATAAAACGATCAAAACTCAAAAATTATACGATCTTACGAATAACTTAGTAAAATCGGAAATCAAAACGGAACCCTAAAAGTCAACAAGCCTACAACGAACCCTAGTGTTTAAGATCCGGCAATCCTGCGTTTTCAAACTCTAGAAAACAAAATTAAGTTAATGGCCTAGAATAGTTCGTAATAACGTAGGGTAACATAAAAATATCATATTCGCGAATTTTGAGTGACCTTCAGACCCAAACGGGATCGGTTCTTGAAAAGCGTGTCCCGGAGCTCGGAATATTAAAAATATTCCGTTTATACTAATAGACTCGTAAAAATACAAGGATTCCAAAAATATCAGTTTTGGAATTTTTCGGTAGTTAAAAATTACAGATATCGCATTATTACGCGTATTTTTATAACTACCGGTACTTTAATTGTCTAGTCTACTATTCATTGTACTTTTCTACTATTCATTACTATTCACCTATCTCTACTTTTTCTTACACCTATTTCTTACACCTACATATCTATTTTCTTACTTTTTTCATTTCCAACACAACTTTAATCACATCAAACTTTACACATTACTTCTTTATTACACAACAAATAAAAATAAAACAATTTCCCCCCTCTAAATGCCCAAAACCGGCGCCTCTCTCTCCCTATTCATCTCTATTTTATTTCTTTTTTAATTTATTTTATTACATCCAAAATTCACTCCAAAAATTCTATAAATACCCCCTTCCTCTTCCACTCTTTCACACAATTCATTCACTACCAAAACTCTCTCAAAATCTCTCCACAAATTCTCTCTTCAAGAATTCTCTCTACCAAAACTCTCTCAAACCAATTCCTCACAAAAATCATCCCTCATACATAAACTATCTACCACATATTACTACTCACATAATACCCATTTCATCTACCACCTTCATACCTCTTACATACCTTAGGTAAATATTTATTCCATCTATTATTCCTCCATGTCATGTAACTTAACATGACTATGGTGTTGTTTTGAAACTCATATGAGTAGTAAAAGCAAACAACATGTTCATGTTTTGTTCTTGTACATAAGCTTCCTATTTTATTATGTTGTTATTTTATTGTGATTATTTGCTTATATATCGTATTATGTATATTATGTATATATTTATTTAGAGCATATAAGCTCATTTGTTATTTATTTATTTTCAAGTTATGCAATTTATTTATTTTATGTTGATATTAAGACTAGTCTTTCTAGTCTTAGACTTGTCCATATCAAGTCAAAACAATCTTTTATTTATTTTCTTTAATCTTTCGAGACTAGTCCATTCTTAGTCCCGGGATGCCTTGATAAAGCTAAGGCTCCAATATTTGACCGGGATACCTTGATGAAGCTAAGGTTCCCAATGCTTGATATTTTATTTTTCTTGCTCATTAATTATTTTCAGTATTTTCTTATGTTCTTATTATTTTATATGCTCATGATACTTGCATTTACGTAATGTTAATGTCTCAATTAATAAAAAAAAATAGAATTTTGTTTTAAATGAACTCAAAGCTAAGTTTTCAAACATATGATTTATCACAAAATCATGAAGTTATTATCAACAACATAGAAATGGAGTTTTCTCAACGTTTTCATGAATAACAAAGATAGATTTTCAAGGAATCATAAGAAATAAATATTTTCTTTGTATATTATGTTAACCTAAGCTTTTAATATAATTAAAAGTCTTTACAAAAAGCTCAAGATTTAAACTCTTTTAAACTTCGAAATACAACTAAGAAAACAACCACTTTTCAAAGTTAAGACGAAAATCAACTCATCAAGTTATGAACCCACTTAGGAAAAATAATGATTTTCAAATTTCTAAAAGAAGAAACTAATTTTCAAAGGAATATAAATGAGGTAAGATTTATAGTAATGGACTTTATAAAGATGATTCTTTTCAAAGAAATGAAAGAACAAGTTTTAGAAAGCAAAAGCTTATATTTTAGAAATAAATATAAGAAGACAAGATTCATTTTCTAAAAACCATCCTAAATACAAAAATTTATGAAAAGGTTTTTATCAACTTAATATACTTTTGATGAATTTAAACTTTAATCACTCGAAGGAAAATTTAATACAAGACTAAAGGATTAAGGAAATATTCTTCTTGTTTTGGAAGAAGAAATGAAGAAAATAAAATAAGAATATACTCATTTATAACAACCTAGGAAAAATATAAAGTTTCTTTAGATACTTGAAAGGAAATTTTCAAAACTAAGGTTTAAATGAATTGTTTTATGAAATAAATTGTTGAGACACTACCATTGGGATTTTGCATATAAAGTGAGCATACCTATATATTCAAAAGTGTTTATCAAATGTATATTTATGTTATTACAAAAGGATTTTCTTTAAATGGAGTTGAGTTAGAAAATGGATTTTTGCAAAAGCTTAGAAAATTCGTTTTAAATCTGTACCTGACGTTTTCCGAACCCAAATGACCTTTTATGACCAAGATAAGTTTAGAAATGGATAGAACTTTTAGAATAGGTAGAAAACGGTATATCGTATGCGAAATTCTGAGTTAAAATGAGCAAGTTATGGCCATTTTAAGTTGGAATTTCTTCTTATACAATTTTACCACGATTTTAAGTAAAGTTTAGAATCTCCAAGAATAGAAATTCATGGAAGACTTATCCCGGGTATTTCTTTTGTCTAGGTGACGAAGGATACGAGAATACCCTACCCGAGGATTACTACGACTAAGAAGATAGCGAAATGGACGAGTGAGTTATTCCTTCTAATTTCGTTACCTTGCTTGTAATGTTGTAGCATTAGTATACTAAGAAAAGATAAAAACGAATATATTTGGGGATTTTGGGATTATACATATGTGATGTGATCCATGTAGCATCATCAATTGAGCCCATCAAGTTCAAGATCAATAATCCAGTTAAAGAAAAAGAAGGCTTGTTGACGGGAGTTATGATCATTAAATCACAAGTCAAAGTTTGGGATACTAGAGATTAAAGGATTGTGTCTTTTTGAATTTCTTTATTTTTATTTTTTTAATTGATATAGGGATTAATTACAATTATGTTTTTCAGTTACGTTATCGGTTACGTAACTGCCGTAATTATGTTTTTCTTCAGTTATGTTATCAGTTACGTAACTGCCACAATTATGATTTTCAGTTACGTAACTGCCTTGTAATAGCCTATATATTAAGGCTAGTAATGAAATATAGAAAAAAGTTTTTGGAGTATTTTTATTAGAACACTTTGAGTGTGGAAACCTATTTAGGTTGAATTGATTTTATTGAGATTGTTTTTCTCTTTGGATCATACATATTCTTATCAATTCGTGAGTTATATCGTGTTGTGGCGAATATTGTCATTGAACATATTGTTTCATTGACTCCGTGTTAGTTTCTAGGTTGTGGCATCTATCAATCTCGAATCCAAACACAAACTAGTTTAGGTTTTATTGTTCTTGGCATCTATCGAACAATATACTTATTCATATCCATCTTGTTTTTGCTAGTTTCATATTATTGGAAAGAAAAACCCTAAAAAGAAAGTTTACATCTTTATCGAGTTTATGCATTAGAGCATATCCAGATCCGCATCAATATGATTCTATGTTTATGCGTGAAATGAGAATTAAGAATATCGCAACTTCGATCTGCTTGTTTAAATAATTTTGTTTACTTACTTGTATGATTGTTTATTGTTGCCAAATTGATTGATCGCCCCTAATAAACCTTAATAAGGTTTGACCTAAGAATAATAAAACGTTCACGCATAGCATCCATCGAGTCACATCTATTTCAGAAGACTGCTACTCCTACACGTAGAGTTGGATTGGCTGTGATTGTGCGGTGCCACGGGCCATGTTCCTTCCTGGAGAATCCAAATCGCTCGAGGAAAGCGACTCTAGGTTCGGAGCCGAGCCAACCGAACGTTGTGAGTGAGGACCTGGGGACTAGCAGTAGAAGGTCGAGGACCTTCAACCCCGATTCCCTAACCTTTGATACGGAGGGGTAAATCCGTTCTATATATGGTTTATGGATGACTATATATATTCGCATAATCATGTGATTGTTGCATTATATGCATAGCATATGTGTGATTAAATAAATAAACTTGTTTGAAAATGTGGTACGAATAAAAAGAAATATCTCACTAAGCTAGTTGTAGCTTATACCCCTATAAATTTTGTTGAAACAGGTATATTCGTGGATTGAACTTGAGGATCATGACATTAAGGAAGTCATGGACGGATGATTAAGGATATGGAATCATACGATGAAGAAATTTTGTAAGGTTCTTTACATGTGCTAGCCTATATGATTAGGGATGTATAACTATTTGAAGATAATAGAAGAACATGCCTCTAAGAATTGAAATGCAATATGTATGTTTTATATTAGGTATTCTCTTTGCCTTGTTACTTATTTATTATCAATGTATAAATTGCGCTACTCCGATGAGTCCCTTTGGTTGTGATGTACGCCTTGTACATAATATGGAAGCCTTTGCAAAACTAAGGTAGTCATTCCTAGGCTTTAGTATTGTGTACGGCGGACTGCCACGTTTATGGTACCCCTCGGGGCGTGACAAATCACCAATTTCATCTTATTTGAACTTGACTTTATTAAGAATTCAAGTATCTTTTTTTCATAAACTTGAATTTTTTTAAAGAAAATTTTTACCTTATTAATTTTTAAGTAAAAGTTTTAATCATATTAGGATTAAAATTAAACCTTTTAATCAATAAACGAATCTAATACAAACTCTATACATGTTTATTAAATTAGTTGACTTATGAGTTAGGTTTTCATATAAGAGCAATGCAATGCCTTAAATTGCGGACTTGCAAAATCAAAAAGAAAAAAATAATTTAAATATATAAGTTACAATAGAAGATTAATTTCTCCATTTCTTATTTATTAAGTAATCTCAACTACTTAGCTAATAAGTTACTTAACCATTTGTAGCCCCCGATTAATCATTGAGATACTTCATATTAAATCACTAGTTCTTAGCTATTAAATAGATGTATTAAATAGATGGAATCATTTGTAATGTTTCATTAATCACCAATTTCATCTTATTTGGACTTGACTTTATTAAGAATTCAAGTATCTTGTCTTTGCAAATTTTAATTTTTAAAGAAAATTTATTCCTCATAAATTTTTAAGTAAATAATCAAATTAGGATTAACTTTAAACCTTTAAACAATAAATGAACCCAATACAAACTCGAGACATGTATATTAAATTGGTTGACTTATGAGTTAGGTTTTCATACAAGAGTAATGCAATGCCTTAAATTGTGGACTTACAAAATCAAAAAGAAAAAAAAAATTAAATATATAAGTTAGAATAGTGGATTAATTTCTCCAATTCTTATTTATTAAGTAATTTCAACTACTTAGCTACTAAGTTACTTACCATTTATAGCCCCCGATTAATCATTGAGATACTTCATTACTAAATAACTAATGCTCAGCTATTAAATAGATGTATTAAATAGATGGAATCATTTGTAATGTTTCATTAATCACCAATTTCATCTTATTTGAACTTGACTTTATTAAGAATTCTCCTATCTTTTTTTCGTAAACTTTAATTTTTTGAAGAAAATTTTTCCCCATTTATTTTTAAGTAAAAGTTATAATCATATTAGGATTAAATTTAAACCTCTTAATCAATAAACGAATTTAGAACAAACTCTAGAGATGTTTATTAAATTGGTTGACTTATGAGTTAGTTTTCATACAAGAGTAATGCAATGCCCCAAATTGAGGACTTGCAAAATCAAAAAGAAAAAAAATAGTTTAAATATATAAGTTACAATAGAAGATTAATTTCTCCATTTCTTATTTATTAAGTAATCTCAACTACTTAGCTAATAAGTTACTTAACCATTTGTAGCCCCCGATTAATCATTGAGATACTTCATATTAAATCCCTAGTGCTTAGCTATTAAATAGATGTATTAAATAGATGGAATCATTTCTTAATGTTTCATTAATCACCAATTTCATCTTATTTGAACTTGACTTTATTAAGAATTCAAGTATCATGTTTTTGTAAATTTTAATTTTTAAAGAAAATGTATTCCTTATTAATTTTTAAGTAAATAATCATATTAGGATTAACTTTAAACCTTTTAATCAATAAACGAATCCAATACTAACTCTAGACGTGTTTATTAAATTGGTTGACTTATGAGTTAGGTTTTCATACAAGAGTAATGCAATGCCTTAAATTGTGGACTTACAAAATCAAAAAGAAAAAAAATTTAAATATATAAGTTAAAATGGTGGATTAATTTTTCGTTTCTTATTTCTTAAGTAATCTCAACTACTTAGCTACTAAGTTACTTTCCCATTTATAGCCCCCGATTAATCATTGAGATACTTCATTACTAAATAACTAATGCTTAGCTATTAAATAGATGTCTTAGACAGATGGAAGCATTTCTAATGTTTCATTAATCACCAATTTCCTCTTATTCGAACTTGATTTTATTAAGAATTCAAGTATCTTTTTTTCCATAAACTTTGATTTTTCAAAGAAAATTTATTCCGTATTAATTTTTAAGTAAAAGTTTTAATCATATTAGGATTAACTTTAAACCTTTTAATCCATAAATGAATCCAATACTAACTCTAGACATTTTTATTAAATTGGTTCACTTATGAGTTAGGCTTTCATACAAGAGTAATTCCTTGCCCTAAATTGTGGAATTACATAATCAAAAAGAAAACAATCATTTAAATATTTAAGTTGCAATCGTAGATTAATTTCTCCGTTTCTTATTTATTAAGCAATCTAAACTACTTAGCTACTAAGTTACTTAACCATTTATAGTCCCTAATAAATTGTTGAGTTATTTTATTATTAAACAACTAATGCGTAGCTATTAAATAGATGGAATCATTTGTAATGTTTCATTAATCACCAATTTCATCTTATTTGAACTTGACTCTATTAAGAATTCAAGTATCTTTTTTTTTCTGTAAACCTTAATTTTTTAAAGAAAATTTATTCTTTATTAATTTTTAAGTAAAAGTTATAAACATATTAGGATTAAATTTAAACCTTTTAATCAATAAATGAATCCAATACAAAATCTAGACATGTTTATTAAATTGGTTGACTTATGAGTTAGGTTTTCATACAAGAGTAATGCAATGCCTTAAATTGTGGACTTACAAAATTAAAAAGAAAAAAATCATTTAAATATTTATGTTACAATAGTGGATTAATTTCTCTGTCCCTTATTTATTAAGTAATCTCAACTACTTAGCTACTAAGTTACTTAACCATTTATAGTTCATGATAAATCATTGTGTTACTTCATTATTAAATAACTAATGCTTAGCTATTAAATAGATGTATCAAATAGATGGAATCATTTGTAATGTTTCATTAATCACCAATTTCATCTTATTTGAACTTTACTTTATTAAGGATTCAAGTATCTTTTTTTCGTAAACTTTAATTTTTTAAATAAAATTTATTCCTTATTAATTTTTAAGTAAAAGTTATAATCATTTTAGGATTAAAATTAAACCTTTTTGTAAAGACCCGACATGCTCAATTCTCAAATTAAGCACACCAAGTCCCCAACCACGTATAACTCTTACGAATTATACGTAAGGTTGTCTTAAAAGAAGGTGTTTATGTTGAACATTGCTATCCGATTTTAGATTATGAAATCGTTTAGTTAGATTCTGACAACAACTGGATTTAGCAGCGGAAAAATAAAAAAAAATAAACTTTAATAAAAACGTTTCTACATAAAAGCATTTCAAACTTCCACTATTAAAAGTGGAAAAACTTTCACTTTGATAAATATTTACAAAAGCTTATTTACAAAAACATGGGCACTAAGAAGCCCTTAAATGAAAATACAAATTTATAATTAAATCCAGTCTTTATAGAACAAAACAAAGAAGAAATAAAATAATCAACTACATCCACGCTCCTACTCACTTCACTCATCCACAAATTCTCTCCGAATCATTACAAGCACCCAAAACCCGAGTCAAGCATCATCAATAGCAACAACATCATCATATCATCGTCTCATCATCCATCAACTTCATCAACATCAACATCAACAACAATAATAAGAACAACAACATCAATAAGAATTCATCGTCATCAACTTTATCAGCATCATCAACAACAACAAGACCTGTAAAAAGAATAACAACAACAATAATGAGCCGGAGCCCAGTACACAGTAATACAATCACACACGGAGTGGCACACGAGCTTAACTAAATGCAATTCATCAATCAACAAGTTATTATCTTTTCTTTAAAATAAACAAATCAACAATGGAGCACTCATACTCCGGAACAAGCCAATGGGAATTTGGGGGTCCTGAGTAACAGCAGCTGCTCAGGGGGTTGATATAGATAGACCGGATATCTATATCTCCTATATCTAACCGATAAAGAATATTAATAGCATCATCTAGGGTTCACACTCCTTTATACACTCCACTTATCCCGGTCTATAATATCAATTAGTTCAACGGTCCCATACCCATGAACTAAAACATATTATTTCCTCCCGAGCCTAAGTAAAGAATATACCGATACAGTTAACCCTATTAGCTACCCACTTAGCCAATAAAAGAAACCACCATTGCATCATGGTGAACCATTGCATCATGGATTTGAGTCATTCCATCATGACAAAGGATTGGGCTAAGTGCCTAACTACCGTGCCATTGCATCATGACAAGGTTGTCGCTCCCCGGATCCGAATTCAACGACGTAAAACACAACCAACACTCACCAATTATTAAGTCGTCTTTAAGTTCTTAATCCATTCAGGATGCTTATCCTATCAATCATCACACAAGTTACTGCGTACCTTGAACATGAAATCCAAACAGAGTCTCAGAAGGTAGAGTAGAAGCTATCTCAGAAGATATATCTCATATCTGCCACTGGTTCAAGAAACAACTCTTATAAGAACCTAAACCAACATCCACTTCAACAAACTCACACAAAAACTTATATCAATTATTCACTAATCTCTAACTCATTTTATTAAATCCTATTTGATCAAACACTAATGTGGAACCCCACTATGGCTGCGAATATCGCCCCGCCAAAATATGGACAGTTCTCCTTTGTCTGTCAAAGAATTCTTTTCTCTTTGTTTATGGTCTTTTATCAACAAAAGCTTAATCAAGGCATTCATTCACAAAAACATCTATTTCTTAAGCAAACACACCTTTGAAACAACATATTCCCCATATTATTCAAAGCTCATCCTAATTCATTCATCTAAGCTAATTAATAGCCATTAACCCATTTTAGCTTAACCTTAACCAAATTGATTGGAATTAGTCATTTGATTCATTTACTAGTCAAGTTGATTAAACATAGACAATCTAATTCATTTTAGCTTAGTAAAGTTCATTAAGTCAAATTGGACTTAGATTAATTACTAATTCATTATATATCTAAGATCTAGTCACTTAATCCCAAGTTAGCTTAAACCTAGCCAAATTCATCAAAGTTAAACAATCTAATCCATTTTAGTTCATTCAAGTTCATTTAGTCAAGTTGAACTTAGGTTTGTTAACTAAGTTCATTTTATAACTAACTTCTAGATTTAATCTAATTATTTGTTAAATCTATAAATCCACTTCACCCATGTTTAATTGCATGAATTAATTCACTCAACACATCAAATATCACTTATCTATCTCATTTTAGTTCAAAAAGATCCATTTCCTAAGCAAAAACACATTTAACAAACAAAAACAAGTTTTAACTTTGTTTTAGAAAGTGTTGCAGCTGGAAAGAATCAAAATTTAAGCATCTATGATTTTGGAATTTGTAAAAACTCAAAACATAAAAATTATAGATCTCTTTTTAATCTTTCTAGCGCAACTTGAAGCACCTCAATCGGAGGTCGGATGAAAAAGTTATGACTAATTTACAAAACAGTGTCGCATCAGAGAAAACTATCCGAGAGCGAAACGCCCTAGCAAACGGGGCCGTTTGGGAGACCGTTTGCACTCAGGGAAAATGAAATTTTGATCCACGAGCGCAACACCCTTGCAAACGGGGCCATTTGCGAGGCCGTTTGCTCCAAACACCCCCCCAAACGGGGCCGTTTGCACCAGCGTTTGACAGATTTCGCGAATTCCTTATTTGAAACACGAATTTTACAAAATTTTTACACTTCAAACCTTCTCCAAAACACTTTCCAACCATCATACTACACCCTACATACATTCTAACATCCTCAAACATGCATAAACTTCACATTCACCACATCAAACATCTCAAATTTCATCAACCTCCATAACCACTATTCATCATCTTCTTCCTCATCAAAACCCAACTTCCATCAACCATGAAACCAACAAATACATATATAAACAGCACTCTCAACCCAATTCAACATCAATTAATCAATTACAAATATAAACAACAAAGATAACAAGAAAATAACAACTTATCTCTTTAGAACACTTGCACACTTGAGCTTTCTTTACATTTCTAACTTGTTTTCCTTTATCTAACTTCTCTCCTAGCTTTGATTATTCTTCTAGATAGCTTTAATCTTGAGATTTGTGGAGGAAATTTGAAGAAAAGAAAAGAAAAGAAGAAGAAAGGAAGAGGGAAAGAAAGGCATCGGTTGGGAAAAGGAAACTAAAGGAAGAAAAGTGAAAGGAAGAGAGAGAGAGAGCAGGAGATGAAAATAAATAAAAAGGGGAGTTTAAAGCTTAAAATTAGGATATTTTAAAATAAAGGTATCGAATTTAGAACTTTCAGATCAATATCTTTAATTCTAAAAATATTTAGGAGATGATTTCAAAACTAATAGGTTAGAAATTAAGAACTCAAAGTAACAACCTAATTTAGAAATTTATTTTGGATAAAAGATATTTAATTTGAGCTCGGGTTTAAGAACTGATATTTTAAGATAAGCAAATGAACTCAAATTTTATTGAGATTTAGGAATTAGTGTTTAGGCTAAAAATCAAAGATTTAAGAATCCTCTAAACATTTTTAGAACATGTTTAGAGATTTTAGGAATTTCAAATCTCAAAACCAACTTAATTATTAGCTATTTAAATTAAGCCAACTTGTCTAATTAAATCCTATGATTCATTTGATTTATTTAATCTATCTAAACTCAATTTCTAATCTTGGTGAAGATTTGGGGTATTTCACTTTTAATCATTAAACGAATCTAAAACAAACTCTACATGTTTATTAAATTGGTTAACTTATGAGTTAGGTTTTCATATAACAGTAATGCAATGCCCCAAATTGTGGACTTGCAAAATCAAAAAGAAAAAAAAAATAATTTAAATAGATAAGTTACAATTGAAGATTAATTTCTCCATTTCTTATTTATTAAGTACTCTCAACTACTTAGCTAATAAGTTACTTAACCATTTGTAGCCCTCGATTAATCATTGAGGTACTTCATATTAAATCACTAGTGCCAAGTTATTAAATAGATGTATTAAATAGATGGAATCATTTTGGAATATTTCATTAATCACCAATTTCATCTTATTTGAACTTGACTTTACTAAGAATTCAAGTATCTCGTTTTTGCAAATTTTAGTTTTTATAGAAAATTTACCCCTTATTATTTTTTAAGTAAATAATCATATTAGGATTAACTTTAAACCTTTAAACAATAAATGAACCCAATACAAACTCGAGACATGTATATTAAATTGGTTGACTTATGAGTTAGGTTTTCATACAAGAGTAATGCAATGCCTTAAATTGTGGACTTACAAAATCAAAAAGAAAAAAATCATTTAAATATTTTAGTTACAATAGTGGATTCATTTCTCCATTTCTTATTTATTAAGTAATCTCAACTACTTAGCTTCTAAGTTACTTAACCATTTATAGTCCTTGGTAAATCGTTGAGTTACTTCATTATTAATTAACTAATGCTTAGCTATTAAATGGATGTATTAAATAGATGGAATCATTTGTAATGTTTCATTAATCACCAATTTCATCTTATTTAAACTTGACTTTATTAAGAATTCTAGTTTCTTTTTTGCGTAAACTTTAATTTTTTGAAGAAAATTTTTCCCTATTTATTTTTAAGTAAAAGTTTTAATCATATTAGGATTAAAATTAAACCTTTTAATCAGTAAACGAATCTAATACAAACTCTACAGATGTTTATTAAATTAGTTGACTTATGAGTTAGGTTTTCTTATAAGAGTAATGCAATGCCCCAAATTGTGGACTTGCAAAATCAAAAAGAAAAAAATAATTTAAATATATAAGTTACAATAGAAGATTAATTTCTCCATTTCTTATTTATTAAGTAATCTCAACTACTTAGCTAATAAGTTACTTAACCATTTGTAGCCCCCGATTAATCATTGAGATACTTCTTATTAAATCACTAGTGCTTAGCTATTAAATAGATGGAATCATTTTCTGATGTTTCATTAATCACCAATTTCATCTTAACTGAATTTGACTTTATTAAGAATTCAAGTATCTTGTTTTTGTAAATTTTAATTTTTAAAGAAAATTTATTCCTTATTAATTTTTAAGTAAATAATCATATTAGGATTAACTTTAAACCTTTAAACAATAAATGAACCCAATACAAACTCGAGACATGTATATAAATTGGTTGACTTATGAGTTAGGTTTATATACAAGAGTAATGCAATGCCTTAAATTGTGGACTTACAAAATCAAAAAGAAAAAAAAATTAAATATATAAGCTACAATAGTGGATTAATTTCTCCATTTCTTATTTATTAAGTAATCTCAACTACTTAGCTACTAAGTTACTTACCCATTTATAGCCCCCCAATTAATCATTGAGATACTTCATAACTAAATAACTAATGCTTAGCTATTAACTAGATGTATTAAATAGATGGAATCATTTGTAATGTTTCATTAACCACCAATTTCATCTTATTTAAACTTGATTTTATTAAGAATTCAAGTATCTTTTTTTCCATAAACTTTAATTTTTCAAAGAAAATTTATTCCTTATTAATTTTTAAGTAAAAGTTATAATCATATTAGGATTAACTTTAAACCTTTTAATCAATAAACGAATCCAATACTAACTCTAGACGTGTTTATTAAATTGGTTCACTTATGAGTTAGGTTTTCATACAAGAGTAATGCAATGCCCTAAATTGTGGACTTACATAATCAAAAAGAAAAAAATCATTTAAATATTTAAGTTGCAATAGTAGATTAATTTCTCCGTTTCTTATTTATTAAGCAATCTCAACTACTTAGCTACTAAGTTACTTAACCATTTATAATCCCTGATAAATCATTGAGTTACTTCATTATTAAATAACTAATGCGTAGCTATTAAATAGATGGAATCATTTGCAATGTTTCATTAATCACCAATTTCATCTTATTTGAACTTGACTTTATTAAGAATTCAAGTATCTTTTTTTCGTAAACTTTAATTTTTTAAAGAAAATTTATTCTTTATTAATTTTTAAGTAAAATTTATAATCATATTAGGATTAAATTTGAACCTTTTAATCAATAAATGAATCCAATACAAAATCTAGACATGTTTATTAAATTGGTTGACTTATGAGTTAGGTTTTCATACAAGAGTAATGCAATGCCTTAAATTGTGGACTTAGAAAATCAAAAAGAAAAAAAATCATTTAAATATTTAAGTTACAATAGTGGATTAATTTTTAAGTAAAAGTGATAATCATATTAGGATTAAATTTAAATCTTTTAATCAATAAACGTGTAAAGACCCGGCTCACTTAACCCAAATATTAAGTGTGCCAAATCTCCCGACCACGCATAATACTCAAATATTAGGAACAATATTCAAGCATTATACGTAAGATCGTTTTAAAAGAGATGTTTGTAATGACTACCTATTTAAAACAGATATAACATTTACATTATTTGAATTAAGAAACATTTCCACTACATAAGTTGAAATAGCCATGAATTTCCTAATTTATATTGTAATGTGTTATTGATATGATATATGATTTTGAAATGAGATATATATGCATGGATAGTACAATTAGTGCGTGTGTTGAATATTTGTTATTTTGTATGTGTGTAATACAATGAAATTAATATTATTGTATTATATATAGTAATGTCTATATAGTGTAATGAATAAGTGTGTCTTTTGTAAATTAATATGTATGTGTTATGTTTAGAATTTAATAAAATAACTTGTGAATTGTGTAAGAATTGATGGAAGAATTTTTACAAAGTTAAAGCCTACTTTTTAAGCTCAAATTAAACTCAAATGCATTCCAAATTTAACCAAATTAACCTTTGGTCATATATACCCCTAAAGTCAAACTTTTGATTAGTATTGACTTCAATTTGGCTTGATTAGGGACTCTTTTGGCAGCCCTCTTCATTTCATACGAATTTTCTTTTCTTTTCTTTTCTTTTCTTTCTTTCTTCCTTCCATCTCAAAACCCTAAGCCCTAAGCCAAAATCAATCACAAGCTTTTGGATTCAAACATCACTCCAAGCCAAAGCTTAATCATGTAAGTTAAATGCAAGCCTAATCTTTTTATTTTATGTTCTTTCTTGTATTTGGATGTAAAGCTTAGGTTAGAATAAAGTTTATGTGCTAATTGGTGTTAGAATGATTTTGTGCATTGATGGTAGTTTAAAATAGGATTATATTGCTAGAGGAGTTGTAGTGTATGTCTTATATGAATGTTGACATGTGAGAATGAATGTATTGGGAAGGTTTAAGGATTGAGTAGTTGAAGTGTGGAATTGAAGTGTGATTGGTATTTGATGATTAGAAGTAGAATTTATGCTGTTTGGATTGTGTTTAGAACATATAACAAGTTTTGGAAAGCTTATATTAAGTTTAAAGAATTTTTGAAGTGACTAAGTTTTGTAAGAAAACAGGGGAAACAAAACATTTTTGTATAGGTTTAATTTTGAGCGTACGTCGGCATCTAGTACTTCAATGCCGCTGGCGTAGAGGCGGTGTTGAAGGTTTTCAGAACCAATTTTTTTAAAGCCTCTTGAAACGCTGTCGGCTTTCACTAGAAAAGTTTGCCAGTGTTTATTTTTTAAAATGTACGCCAGCTATTAAAGTTCCAACGCCGCCGGCTTAGGGGCAGTGTGGAATGAGAACAGAATCATAATTTTTAATGTCGGGCTTAAGGTCGTCGGCATAGAATCCAAAGTTGTCGGCGTACGTGGATTCGCTACCAATGTTTGGAGTATTCATAGGCGTGGACCAACCCCGTGTAACTCTCGGCAATTTTTGAAAATTTAGAGTTATAGTCCACACCGGCTCAAAGCCGCTGGCGTAGGCTGAAGGCTGCCGGCGTATCCTTGAACGCTGCCAGTGCTGGCAAGTGTTGAACTTTAGTGCATTGTGCACCGGTTCAACGCCGTCGGCGTTGAATGTTGGCGTATCCCCTGCACTTTTCATTTTCAAAAACTTTCTTCAAAATTTTCCAAAGCTTGATATATGATCAATTAAATATTTGTTAAGTATTCTATGATATAATAGGATGTTTAAATGCTCTGTTATGACCTTGTGATAATTTATTTGAATTTCTTTAATTAATTATATTTGAAACTAGTTAATTAATGCTTAAACTAAGTGGAAATTCAATATTGACTTAAACAATGATAGATCCTCGCTCGGCCAACCCCATTAGTTCCCGAGTTATCTCAGGTACGCGATAACTTACTTGTTTCTTTGCTAGGATAGGCATGAAATCAAGTTATTCTAAATTAAGAAAATTTTAATAATTGATGAATGTTGATTGTCTTTGTATGCCGTTGAATCTGATTCGGAGAGCGGCACCTTGCTCAGATTGAGGGCAAGGTACTTTCGCATTATTAGATAGATTTATCTAGGAGATATAAGTATCCGAGCTACTTATATCAAACCCCGCGAGCATCGCGATGTGTTACTCAGGATCCCCTAGTATTACGGGCTACGCCGGAAGGTGGGGCTGCCTAGTCTGTATGAACAGTAGGGACCACTCAGAGAGGCCGACGTGATACTAGATCCTTGTTGTCCGGAGTTTGAATACTCCCATGATGAATGACTAACTAAAGATTGAATAATAAATTATTGGTTGTTGCATTTTGCATTTAGTTTAAACATGTGTGAATCACTTGCATTTGTATTCGTTGCTTGTGTACTGGGCCTTTGGCTCATATTTTAACAATTTCAGGTGATGAATCCGACGAGTTTTACATGAGTATGGGGTATGGAACCGATTTCGAGGATTTTCTTGATGATTTGGAGGACTAGAGATGACCTTAGACTTTGTGGAATCCAATTTTTATAATAGAATAGTTATGTTAGTCTTGTGGTTGTATTTAAAGTTTTAGTTGGATTTTATATGTGTAATTTTGTTAAGGCTTGTAAGAAGCCTTTGGATGTAATATATGTATATATATATGTGTGTGTGTGTGTGTGTACTTAGCTATGCATGACTTAAGTTTACTTCTTTTGCGAAATATAATAATAGTATAGTGTGTTTTGTTGAAAGTTTTGAAAAATTATGGTTTCTACTATATTAACTATGTGGAATTAGATAAACAATTCCTCAAATAATTCTTTTAGACAACCTTACATATAATCTAACAGGTTTTATGTGGTTGAGAAACTGTTATCGCCTATTTCAATTATGCGGACCAAGTTACATTTCAGCACAGCTTATCATCCACAAATTGATGGACAATCAGAGCGAACTATCTAGACTTTGGAAGACATGTTAAGAGCTTGTGTTATGGAATTCAAAGGAAGCTGGGAAGTACACCTACCTTTGGTAGAGTTTGCTTACAACAACAGCTATCATTCAACAATTAAGATGCCACCATACGAAGCTTTATATGGAAGAAGGTGTAGATCGCCTCTATTTTGGGATGATGTGGAAAAGTTAACAATTGGACCAGATCTCATCCAAGACGCCTCAGATAAAGTCAGGATTATTCAGCAAAGGATGAAAGAGGCCCAAGATAGACAGAAAAGTTGGGCGGATAAAAAACGACGGATCCTTGAGTTTAATATTGGTGACCATGTGTATCTGAAAGTGAATCCGATAAAGAGTATTCATCGTGTACGGGCTCGAGGAAAGCTAAGCCCAAGGTATATCGGCCTTTCGAAATCCTCGAACGAGTAGGAGATTTAGCTTATCGCTTGGCATTACCACCAAACCTGTCGGGAGTACATAATGTCTTCCATGTCTCAGTGCTAAGAAAGCATATCCCCGACCCTGATCGAATTGTGGAGCTTGAACCAGTCAGGCTGAAAGAAAACTTGACTTATGAGGAGCACCCAGTTCAAATTCTGGATCAAAAGGTTCAAAAGCTGAGAAACAAGGAAATCCGATATGTCAAGGTGTTATGGAGGAATCATTCGCGAGAAGAGGCTACTTGGGAAGCCGAGGATGAGATCCGAAAGAAATACCCAAATCTCTTCGAAGAATCAGTACGAATTTCAAGTTGCAAATTTCAAGTTTTGAGGACAAAACTTTCTTTAAGGGGGGTAGGTTGTAAATCCCGAAATTTTTTATTAAAGACCTAAACCCTAATCGAAAGTCAAACGGATTCTTAAGTCAAACAAAACCCTAGTTTACCGTAACCGTTTAACTCCGGCATTGCCGTTTTCTCAAGCCCTAGAAAACGAAGTTGGAAAAATTAGCTCGAATAGTTCGTAATAACCATAGGTTTTATAAAAGTTTCAGTTTCGCGAATTTCGGATGTCCTTCGAACCCGAACGGACACGGTTCTCAAAAAACGTGTCCGGAGGCCCGGAATACTAAAAATATTCCGAATACACCGTTAAACTCGTAAAAATATAAGATTTCCAAAAATATCAATTTCGTAATTTTTGGGTAGCTAAAAATATCAGATATCGCTTTTATACTCGTATTTTCTTACTACCGGTATTAAATTGTCATGTCTACTTTTACATTACACTATTTTCTACTATTCTACACTATTCATCTATCTCTACTTTTTCTTACAACCTATTCTTACAACCTATACACCTATTTCTTACACATTTTCATTTCCAATACAATTTCACATCTTTCATTTCTTACTTTTAATTAATCAAAAGACAAAAAAAAATTAATTTTCTCTCCCCAATATGCCAAAATGGCGCCGGCCCCTCTCTCTCCATACATCAATTTGATTTGTTTTTCAATTATTTAATTAACACAAATTATCTCCCACATTTTCCTATAAATACCCCCTCATACCTTCACTTCTTTCACACTTCTTCTTCTCTAAAGTTACTCTACAAAAATTTATCTCCAACTTCTCTCAAGAGTTCTTCCAAGAAGTCCTCTTAGATTAGCTTCTTTAGGTAAGAAATTTCTCAAGATTTCTTCATGTTCATTTACTTAGTATGAGCTTAGTGTGTGTTTTCTAAAACCATGAAGGTTAAGAAAGCAACAATAGATTCATGCTTTGTTTTTGTTCATAATCAAAATTCCTCTATGATCATTTATGCTTCCTTTATGTTCTTTACTATCTAATATATCTATATAGCTATATATAATATTTAGAGCATATAAGCTCATTGTCTTACAATTTGTTTATCTTTCATGCAATTTATTTACTTCATTTCAAGTTATTTAATTTCAAGTTGATTTTAAGACTAGTCATTCTAGTCTTAGACTTGTCCTCATCAAGTCAAAACAACTCTTTTCTTTTTCGGGACTAGTCTTTTCTTAGTACCGGGGTATCTTGATGAAGCTAAGGTCCCAATACTTGATTTACTTTATTATTTACTTAAGCTTTCAAAGTTATTATGTTCCTTTATATTTCTATAGTTATGATTCATATTCATGCATGAACATAATGTTTTTGTCTCAACAAAAATAGAGAAGGAAGTGTCTTTCTAAAACTAAGGGTTCTTGTTAAATGAAAATAGGAAATGGATTTCCTAAAAACTCATGAACATACTTGAAAAAAATAATTTTTCTTACATAAACAAAAGGTTTTATGAAAACTTATCTTTTATCAAGAAGTAGAAACTCTTTTGGAATCATTACAAGAAATAAAAATGTCATTTGTTACTTTTGAAATCCAAATTTAGAAAATAAAACCACACTTTAAGAAATTAAAATAATTACAAAAGATTTCATTTAGAAATAGAATATTCACCTTAATAACTAAAAGATCTTTCAAAAGTAAAATAAATATTCAATAGAATCCCAAGTTCAAAGTCTTTTAACCTTACTTTTTATAAGTTGAGACAACTTCATTTACTTCATACATTTGTTATGAGTCATTACAAATACATATATATACCTTTCAAAAGTTTACAAAATAATTGAAATAATTATCTTTTCAAATGAGCTTTTGTTTATATGAAGGAAAACAAGTTTCTGCAAAATTCGTGGCAAATTTAATCACTGCCTTTTCGGGACCCGAACGACTCAGTTTTATGGAAATAAGCTTAGAAATGCGTAGATCTTTTCGAGTAGGTAGAAAACGATACATTATACGTGAAATTCCGAGTTAAAATGAGCAAGTTATGGCCATTTTAAGTTGTAATTTCCCCTTATACGATTTTACCACGATTTTAAGAAAAGATTAGAATCTTCAAGGATAGAATTTCATGAAATACTCATTTTGGGTATTCTTCTTGATTAGATAATCACGAGGAGGATTGTTCGTATCCCGAGGATTACTACGATTAAGTGGAATTTCCGAACGACCCATCCAATTCAAAAACGGTGTCATCATGGCCGAGTGAGTTACTTCCCGTTAATTTTCTCATACTCTTGATTGTGCTTGTAAAGTTAGTCGCACTAGAATTTAAGAAAAATCAAAAGGAAGTGTATGATAATATGTTGAAAGAATACTATAATCGAAATCGATTTGTTGTAATAAAGTTGTATGTGATAATATCTTGAAATGTTTGAAATTGATTGATCACTTGAAAGAAGTTAAATGTAACTACTAGACTTTAATTAAAGAAATTATTCATGCACTTCATATGTTGAGTCACATTGCATTCACTACTATACAATTGGTGGGACAAGTGTATAATAGTGGTGGTAGACATAACCGGTATATCATGTAAGTGGCGAGTAGGAGCCAGTAAGAACTACTTAAATTGGTGGCTAGTAGGAGCCTGTAATAACTACAAGTTTTTGATGGCGTATAGGAGCCGGTAAGATCTATAAAAGTGTTTTTAAAAGTTGTGGCTGTAATTGGCCTGAATACCCAACCCCGAATGAAGGGCGTAAATTCATTCAACATATGATTCCCGGAAAGTCATATGTCTTGTATGCTCACGTGGTTGTTGCATTTCATATGTTTGAATAATAAACTTGATTGATAATTTTCTTCGAGTATGAATTTTGGGATTTACTCACTAAGCCCATAAGCTTACACCCCTATAGGTATTTGTATTCTCAGGAACACCTATTTTTGTGCCCAGGTCTTCCAGTACCGTATACGTTTTATGTTGAAGCTTTTGGAGGAAATCTACTCGAAGACTTAGATTAGAATTCCTTTGAAATCTTTAATTTTGGATATGAAGTTTATCTCGATCCTTGGAATTAGCGGGGGTATGCCCCTAAGAAATTATGTAACAGACCTTTGGTTATTTATGATATGATATACTTTATTTCTGGATTCTTGTATGTTTATCTTTACTTGCTTAAACTATGCTTCCCAAAAGCGTCTCCTATTACCGTGTTAGACGCCTTACATATAATACTAAGGCTTTCGCATGACTAAGGTAGCCATTCTTAAGCCTTGATATTATATGTGGCGGACTGCCACGTTTAGGGTACCCTTCGGGGCGTGACAGTTTAAGTTGGTATCAGAGCAACAAGTTTATAGAAATAAAGGTAATAGGAATAAATCTAGAATAGAAAAAGATAGATATGTTTACAAAAGGACTTAGATAGAATTAGACGAGTCTAGAAATTCCCAAAAAGGAGAATTTATGACCTCCCTTGTCCTTTAAGGTTTACCCTTGGAGAAGTTAGGGTTAAGGCCCAATGTTGAACTTAAGAAATGGTGAAACCCTTGTGGACTACCGGTTGAAGGTAAGAAGCCCCTGTAAGGAGTTTTCCCTATTAGACAGACTTAGAAGTTTCTTACGATATGGAATGTCTTACGTACCATTACAACCTCTATGCTCCAAAAAGCTACGTTCATTTTCTGAAATAATAGATGTTAGTTTTCCGATTTTTGAGTTTGGAATTCCATAGGACGATTATATATATCTAAGCCCACGATGAGCCAGTAGATCATGGACGAGATAAGGATATTTCTAACCAACATAAAGCCAGTCAAGATTTCAAATGACCTGATGAGAATATCCCGAATCAAAGACGATCTCGTGTAAGAAACCTGATCGAGAAAGAAGTGATGGAAGTATCCGACGAGGAGCATGCAGCGCAGACGAAGTATGATCAACGAGAGCCAAGCACGTCTAGAAATCAACCCTCCCGCAAAGGAAAAAGAATGATGGACCGAAGCAACTTGAAGCTATTCGTAACTAAGATGGCTAAGAACGACTTCTAGACCCAACCAATGCAACTCCCTCACCAAGAAGGAAAGATCAAAGAAAGAAGGAAGGATCCACATGAGCAATCCCATGTGTCCAACAAGAATTTTTGTAACCAGATCGACTTAGGATATAGGATCGATTAGTAGTTAATTTATGTTTTCGAAAAAGTGTTTAATATTTGTTGTATTTTGAATTTCTTTGATTTCTTTATAAGATTTTATTCCCTTCTATACTTTTTAATTAAATATGTTGGTTTAAACAAATTGATTTAGTTGCTTAAATTTCTCTTGTGATATTTCCCTTTATATGTTTATTTCTTTGAAAATTTCCGCAATTTCCGTAACTTGGTATGTAAAAGACTTAATAATCAAGTATTTACGTAAACGATTAAAACAGCCGACCTAGAAGGGGACGACCGAGGATGAGGCAGGCATCAAATAACCCGCCTGAAGAAGTTAACCAACCAGAAGTACCCCCTGTGGCTCCTGCCCCAGACCAGCAAGGCAATCTCCAAGCCACTCTGGGTCAGTTAACACAGCTTCTTAATGTGTTAGTTCAACAACAACAGAGGAATATGCCACCTCAGGCACCAGCACAAGCACCACCCCAGCAAGCACCCCAAGCATCTGTACATGGACCAGCAGCACCTGATGCTCAATCACATACAGCACCCCTGCCGCCTCCGCCACCACCTCGACCATACAGAACTTCACTCCCAGATTTTATCAAAAGTAACCGTTACTTTGACGGAGCTTTTGGGAAACCCGATGAGGCTGAAGATTGGCTCGCGCAGGTAGAACGGTCTTTTGCCGCCTATGAAGTTCCTTATCATCTTCGAATAAGCTATGGTACTTATATGTTGAGGTTCAACGCCCGCATCTGGTGGGAGTCCAAGAGTAGGGAATTGCCGCCACCCATCACCTGGGATGTTTCGGAATGAGTTTCTGGAAAATTATTTCCCTGGAAGTTTAAGAGTAAGGTATAGTGCGGATTTCTTGCACATATCCCAGAAGAGGAAAATCCATAGAACAATATGAGACGGAATTCAGCCGACTCCTGCAGTATGCTCCGGATTCTTATAAGTATAGTGAGGAGCTGAAACGACAAGTGTTCCTGAATGGGTTAGATGAGGACTTAAGGATGCGGTTAGAAGAGTTTGACATTCGCACCTTCAGAGAATTGGTTGAAAGAGCAAGAATTGTTGAAGGGGCCAAGAAAAGGAAAGCTGGGACTTCTGAGAAGAAAGTGCATGTGTTTGGAAGGAAATTTCAACCAGGAACAAGCTCCAATTTCCCTAAGAGGTTTAAACCAATTAGTCACTTTAAGGGAAATTTTAGTGGACAGAAGGATAATTCCAAGATAACAGCAAATTGTTGGAAATGCAAAGGAGCGCATTACCCGAAGAGATGCCCCCTTCTCCAGAACAAGTGTTATTTCTGTGGTGACCCGAGCCATAAGATTCCGGATTGCCCAAAGAAAGCTTCTACGACTTGTTTCGTATGCAAGCAATTGGGACATTTTGCTAACGAGTGTCCCCAAAGGAATCTCACAGCAAACCGACCTGTTGGATCCTCCGGAGGACTTGCCCCGACAAGGAGTGGGAATGGAAGCGGAAGTCGCTCGGCATCATCTATGCATGGGCTGAGAATTTATAACCTTGAAGGGCAATGGGTCTGCGAGGAGGATGCCGAAGAAGGAGTAGAGTTGGCTGCCCTGGACCATGGAGAGGAGTGACTATAGCTTGGTTACAGGTTAGCCTCAACCTTTAAAATATATGTCTGTTTTGATATCTGTTGAGTATAAAGTTATGATGTATGTTGGAAATAATAGATATCTAGGAACCTTTAAGGACAATAAGAATAGTAACACGCGCGTCTTGAAGCAGGAACCATACAAATAGGGGACCTAACCGCTTATACCCTCTTCGATACCGGTGCAACACATTCCTTTGTTGCCACTAGTGTAGCCTTGAAGACCGGTTTACCTATCACCACAATCACAACAAGTTTTCGTATAAAAACCCCCACCGGTAGTGTGGTGACTACCAAAGAAGTAATAAGGAATTGCCCCATGAAGATACAAGGCCATGAAGCAACTACCGATCTTATAGTAATAGAAATCAGCAAGTACGAAGTGATTCTCGGAATGAGTTGGTTGTCCATGGTGGAAGCAAAGGTAGATTGTAGAAATAAAAAGGTGGAATTCATGGGACAAGATGGAAGAAAGCTACGTTTTTGGGAGAATCCGCAACTTCTAAAAGTTTGGAGTTAAGTTCGTTCGAGTAATTGAAGAGGTTGAGGAAGGAGTTGAAAGTTATGTGGGAAGTACGGAGGAGGATAAGGAAAGACCCAACATTGACGACATCCCCATCGTTAATGAATTCTCTGATGTTTTTCCAGAAGAATTGCCTGGGTTACCCCCAAAACGAGAAATCGATTTTGAGATCGATTTGATGCCAAAAACAGAACCTATATCCAAGGCACCATACCGAATGGCACCTGTTGAGCTCAAGGAACTTAAGAAGCAATTACAAGAATTGCTTGACCAAGGATTTGTTAGACCAAGTGTCTCGCCTTGGGGAGCTCCGGTATTATTCGTGAAGAAGAAAGATGGATCGATGAGGTTGTGTATTGACTATCGAGAACTCAACAAGGTCACTATAAAGAATAGGTATCCATTGCCAAGGATTGACGATCTCTTTGACCAACTACAAGGAGCAAGTGTATTCTCACGCATTGATTTGAGATCTGGATACCACCAGCTGAGGATAAAACCAGAGGATGTGTCAAAGACCGCTTTTAGAACTCGGTATGGACACTATGAGTTCATGGTCATGCCATTTGGATTACTAATGCACCAGCTGCTTTCATGGACTTGATGAATCGGGTGTATAAGCCGCTCTTGGATAAATGCGTGATTGTCTTCATTGATGATATTTTGGTCTATTCTAAAACACGGGAGCAACACAAAGAACATCTGAGAATGGCATTACAAACCTTAAGGGAGCACAAGTTATATGCCAAATTATCCAAGTGTGACTTTTGGTTGGACAAATATCTTTTCTAGGACATGTTATCTCAGGGAAAGGAATATCAGTAGATCCTGAAAAGATTAAGGCCGTAATGGAATGGAAACAACCAAGGACGGACTGAGATTAGAAGTTTTCTTGGATTAGCTGGCTATTACAGGAAGTTTGTGCAAGATTTCTCAAAAATAGCTAAGCCACTAACTCAGTTGACCCAGAAGAATGAAAGATTCATTTGGAATGAGAAGAGGGAACAAAGTTTCCAAGAGTTAAAGCAACGGTTGGTATCTGCTCCAATTTTAACCTTACCCGATCCAGAAAAGCCATATACCGTCCATAGTGATGCGTCAAGAAATGGCTTAGGATGTGTGCTTATGCAAGAAGGGAAAGTAATTGCTTATGCTTCACGGCAGTTGAGGCCGCATGAACAAAATTACCCGACGCATGATCTTGAGTTGCCGCAGTTGTCTTTGCTCTCAAGCTTTGGAGGCACTACTATATGGACAGAGATGCGAGATTTATACGGACCATAAGAGCCTCAAGTATTTATTTACACAAAAGGAATTGAATATGAGGCAAAGGAGATGGTTGGAGTTGATCAAAGACTATGATCTTGGAATAAATTATTGCCCTGGAAGAGTGAATGCGGTAGCAGACGCTTTGAGTCGGAAGAACCATGGAGAAGTTGCAGCCATGCTCACAACTCAAAAAGAACTTATAAAGAATTCGAGAGATTGAGCATTGAATTTGTGGGGCAAAGTGCGGAAATGAAATTTCCCATTTGGTAATGGAGCCAACCCTGATCGATAGAATCAAAGAATCTCAACGATATGATGAAGTCATACAAAAGTTGAAAAGTGAGATACAGGAGGAAGGTATGACGATTTTGAGATAGATGAGGAAGATGTAGTAAGAATGAAGGGAAGATTATGTGTACCAAATGATGAGGAGATGAAAAAGGAAATAATGGATGAGGCGCATAACTCGGATATACCATGCACCCCGGTGGTACCAAGATGTACCAAGACCTTAAAGTCGCTTTTGGTGGAATGGTATGAAAAAGGATGTAGCTGAATTCGTAATGAAGTGTCCCATATGTCAACAAGTAAAGATTGAACACCAAAGGCCAGGAGGACTTTTGAAACCATTGGCCATACCAGAATGGAAATGGGACCAAATTACCATGGATTTCGTATGTGGATTGCCCCGAACATCAGCCATATGATGCCATATGGGTAATTGTGGATCGACTTACCAAGTCAGCACACTTCATCCCCATCAACATGACCTACTCATGGAAAAGTTGGCCCGGCTATATGTAAGGGAGATTGTGAGACTGCATGGAGTTCCAGCAGGGATTGTATCGGATCGAGATCCTCGATTCGTGTCAAAATTCTGGACGAGCCTTCAGAAGTGTATGGGACCAAGTTACATTTCAGTACAGCTTATCATCCACAAACTGATGGACAATCAGAGCGAACTATCCAGACTTTGGAAGACATGTTAAGAGCTTGTGTTATGGAATTCAAAGGAAGCTGGGAAGTACACCTACCTTTGGTAGAGTTTGCTTACAACAACAGCTATCATTCAACAATTAAGATGCCACCATACGAAGCTTTATATGGAAGAAGGTGTAGATCGCCTCTATTTTGGGATGATGTGGAAAAATTAACAATTGGACCAGATCTCATCCAAGACGCCTCAGATAAAGTCAGGATTATTCAGCAAAGGATGAAAGAGGCCCAAGATAGACAGAAAAGTTGGGCGATCAAAAAACGACGGATCCTTGAGTTTAACGTTGGTGATCATGTGTATCTGAAAGTGAATCCGATAAAGAGTATTCATCGTGTACGGGCTCGAGGAAAGCTAAGCCCAAGGTATATCGGACCTTTCGAAATCCTCGAACGAGTAGGAGATTTGGCTTATCGCTTGGCATTACCACCAAACCTGTCGGGAGTACATAATGTCTTCCATGTCTCAGTGCTAAGAAAGCATATCCCCGACCCTGATCGGATTGTGGAGCTTGAACCAGTCAGGCTGAAAGAAAACTTGACTTATGAGGAGCACCCAGTTCAAATTCTGGATCAAAAGGTTCAAAAGCTGAGAAACAAGGAAATCCGATATGTCAAGGTGTTATGGAGGAATCATTCGCGAGAAGAGGCTACTTGGGAAGCCGAGGATGAGATCCGAAAGAAATATCCAAATCTCTTTGAAGAATCAGGTACGAATTTCAAGTTGCAAATTTCAAGTTTTGAGGACAAAACTTTCTTTAAGGGGGGTAGGTTGTAAATCCCGAAATTTTTTATAAAGATAAACCCTAATCGAAGTCAACGGATTCTTAAGTCAACAAACCCTAGTTTACCGTAACCGTTAACTCCGGCATTGCCGTTTTCTCAAGCCCTAGAAAACGAAGTTGGAAAAATTAGTCGAATAGTTCGTAATAACCATAGGTTTTATAAAAATTCAGTTTCGCGAATTTCGGATGTCCTTTGAACCCGAACGGACAGTTTTGAAAAACGTGTCCGGAAGCCCGGAATAGGAAAAATATTCCGAATACACCGTTAGACTCGTAAAAATATAAGATTTCCAAAAATATCAATTTCGTAATTTTTCGGTAGCTAAAAATATCAGATATCGCTTTTATACGCGTATTTTCTTACTACCGGTATTAATTGTCATGTCTACTTTTACATTACACTATTTTCTACTATTCTACACTATTCATCTATCTCTACTTTTTCTTACAACCTATTCTTACAACCTATACACCTATTTCTTACACATTTTCATTTCCAATACAATTTCACATCTTTCATTTCTTACTTTTAATTAATCAAAAGACAAAAAAAATTAATTTTCTCTCCCCATATGCCAAAATGGCGCCGGCCCCCTCTCCATGCTCAATTTGTTTTTTTTCAATTATTTAATTAACACAAATTATCTCCCACATTTTCCTATAAATACCCCTCATACCTTCACTTCTTTCACACTTCTTCTTCTCTAAAGTTACTCTACAAAAATTTCTCTCCAATTCTCTCAAGAGTTCTTCAAGAAGTCCTTAAGCTTCTTTAGGTAAGAAATTTCTCAAGAATTCTTCATGTTCATTACTTAGTATGAGCTTAGTGTGTGTTTTCTAAAACCATGAAGGTTAAGAAAGCAACATTAGATTCATGCTTTGTTTTTGTTCATAATCAAATTCCTCTATGTTCATTTATGTTCCTTTATGTTCTTTACTATCTATATATCTATATAGCTATATATATATTTAGAGCATATAAGCTCATTGTCTTACAATTTATTTATCTTTCATGCAATTTATTTACTTCATTTCAAGTTATTTAATTTCAAGTTGATTTTAAGACTAGTCATTCTAGTCTTAGACTTGTCCTCATCAAGTCAAAACAACTCTTTTCTTTTCGGGACTAGTCTTTTCTTAGTCCGGGGTACCTTGATGAAGCTAAGGTCCCAATACTTGATTTACTTTATTATTTACTTAAGCTTTCAAGTTATTATGTTCCTTTATATTTCTATAGTTATGATTCATATTCATGCATGAACATAATGTTTTTGTCTCAACAAAAATAGAGAAGGAAGTGTCTTTCTAAAACTAAGGTTCTTGTTAAATGAAAAAGGAAATGGATTTCCTAAAAACTCATGAACATACTTGAAAATATTTTTCTTACATAAACAAAAGGTTTTATGAAAACTTATCTTTTATCAAGAAGTAGAAATTCTTTTGGAATCATTACAAGAAATAAAAATGTCATTTTTACTTTTGAATCCAAGTTTAGAAAATAAAACCACACTTTAGGAAATTAAAATAATTACAAAGATTTCATTTAGAAAGAATATTCATCTTAATAACTAAAGATCTTTCAAAAGTAAAATAAATATTCAATAGAATCCAAGTTCAAAGTCTTTTAAAACCTTACTTTTTATAAGTTGAGACAACTTCATTTACTTCATACATTTGTTATGAGTCATTACAAATAATATATATACCTTTCAAAAGTTTACAAAATAATTGAAATATTTATCTTTTCAAATGAGCTTTGTTTACAAGAAGGAAAACAAGTTTTGCAAATTCGTGGCAAATTTTCACTGCCTTTTCGGACCCAAACGACTTAGTTTTATGGAAATAAGCTTAGAAATGCGTAGATCTTTTCGAGTAGGTAGAAAACGATAATTATACGCGAAATTCCGAGTTAAAATGAGCAAGTTATGGCCATTTTAAGTTGGAATTTCCCCTTATACGATTTTACCACGATTTTAAGAAAAGATTAGAATCTTCAAGGATAGAATTTCATGAAATACTCATTTTGGGTATTCTTCTTGATTAGATAATCACGAGGAGGATTGTTCGTATCCCGAGGATTACTACGATTAAGTGGAATTTCCGAACGACCCATCCAATTCAAAAACGGTGTCATCATGGCCGAGTGAGTTACTTCCCGTTAATTTTCTCATACTCTTGATTGTGCTTGTAAAGTTAGTCGCACTAGAATTTAAGAAAAATCAAAAGGAAGTGTATGATAATATGTTGAAAGAATACTAAGAATATCGAAATTCGATTTGCTTGTAATAAAGATGTATGTGGAGTAAATGTCTTGAAATGTTTGAAATTGATTGATCACTTGAAAGAAGTTAAATGTGACTACTAGACTTTAATTAAAGAAATCATTCATGCACTTCATATGTCGAGTCACATCGCATTCACTACTATACAATTGGTGGGACAAGTGTATAATAGTGGTGGTAGACATAACCGGTATATCATGTAAGTGGCGAGTAGGAGCCAGTAAGAACTACTTAATTTGATGGCTAGTAGGAGCCTGTAATAACTACAAGTTTTTTATGGCGTATAGGAGCCGGTAAGATCTATAAAAGTGTTTTTAAAAGTTGTGGCTGTAATTGGCCTGAATACCCAGCCCCGAATGAAGGGCGTAAATTCATTCAACATATGATTCCCGGAAAGTCATATGTCTTGTATGCTCACGTGGTTGTTGCATTTCATATGTTTGAATAATAAACTTGATTGATAATTTTCTTCGAGTATGAATATTGGGATTTACTCACTAAGCCCATAAGCTTACACCCCTATAGGTATTTGTATTCTCAGGAACACCTATTTTTGTGCCCAAGGTCTTCCAGTACCCGTATACGTTTTATGTTGAAGCTTTTGGAGGAAATCTACTCGAAGACTTAGATTAGAATTCCTTTGAAATCTTTAATTTTGGATATTATGAAGTTTATCTCGATCCTTGGAGTTAGCGGGGGTATGCCCCTAAGAAATTATGTAACAGACCTTTGGTTATTTATGATATGATATACTTTATTTCTGGATTCTTGTATGTTTATCTTTACTTGCTTAAACTATGCTTCCCAAAAGCGTCTCCTATTACCGTGTTAGACGCCTTACATATAATACTAAGGCTTTCGCATGACTAAGGTAGCCATTCTTAAGCCTTGATATTATATGTGGCGGACTGCCACGTTTAGGGTACCCTTCGGGGTGTGACACTTACAACCACATTGTGTTATGCCCCGGGGGGTATCCTAAACGTGGTAGTCCGCCATACACAATACTAAAACCTAGGAATGACTACCTCAGTCACGCAAGGCTTCCATATCATGTACAAGGCGTACATCACAACCAAGGAAACGCATCGGAGTAGCGCAATTTATATTGTTAATAAATAAGTAACAAGGCAAAGAGAATATTTATCATAAAACATAAACATATTAAATTACAATTCTTAGGGGCATATCCCTCTATTGTCTTCAAATAAATATACATCACTAATCATATAAGTGATTACATATAAAGAACCTTACAAAATTACTCCATCTTATGATTCCATTTCCTTCATAGAACCTTAACATCCTTTATGACTTTCTTAATGTCATGATCCTCAATTTAAGTCACGAGTATACCTGTTTCAATAAAATCTATAGGGGTATAAGCTACAACTGGCTTAGTGAGATATTCCTTTTCATTTGCACCGTATTTTCAAACAAGTTCATTTAGACTTTCGCACATATGATATGCATACAATGCAACAATCACATGATTACGCAAATATATATAGTTATCCGGAAACCATATATAGAACAGATTTACCCCTCCGTATCAAAGGTTAGGGAATCAGGGTTGAAGATCCTCGATCTGCTACTGCTAGCCCCTAGGTCCTCACCCACAGCATTCGGTTGGCTCGGCGCCAAACCTAGAGTCGCTTTCCCCGAGCGATTTGGATTCTTCAGGAAGGAACATGGCCCGTGTCACCGCACGATCACAACCAATCCAACTCTACGCGTGGAAGTCGCAGCCTTCCGAAATAGATGTGACTCCATGGATGTTATGCGTAAGCATTTTATTTTTCTTAAGCCACACCTTATTAAGGTTTTATTAGGAGGCGATCAATCAATTGGCAATTAATAAGCATTCATACAAGTAGGTAAATAAAATTATTTGAACAAGCAATTTATAGTTGCGATATTCTTAATTCTCATTTCACGCATAAGCATAGAATCACATATATACACATAATCCCGAATGCCCCAAATATATATCCATTTTTATCTTTTCTTAGTATATTAATGCTACTATTTTACAAGCATAAGCAAGATAACGAATTTAAGAGGAATAACTCACTCGTCCATTTTGCGATCTTCTTAGTTGTAGTAATCCTCGAGTAGGGTAATCTCGTATCTTTCGTCACCTAGACAAAACAAATACTCGGGATAAGTATTTCATAGAAATTCTACTTAACTTTCTAATTCTATTGCACTATGTCCGTCAAAATTCATATATAATGAAATTCCAATTTAAAATGGCCATAACTTGCTCATTTTAACTTGGAATTTCGCATATAATATACCGTTTTCTACCTATTCGAAAAGATCAATCCATTTCTAAGGTCATCTTTGTCACATAAGGTCATTTGGGTTCTGAAAACATTGGGTACAAATTTAAAACAAATATTTCTAGATTTTTGCAAAACCATTTTCTAACTCAATCTTCATTTTAAAGAAAATCCTTTTGTAACAATATATATATAAATATATATTTGATAAATACTTTGAGTATATAGGTAAGCTCACTTTATATGCAAAAATTCTAATGGTTGTGTCTCAACAATTTATTTCATAAAACAATTCATTTTTGAGTTGTTAAAACTTTAACTTTGATAATTTCTTTTCAAATATTTGAAGAAACTTTATATTTTCCTAGGTTGTTATAAATGAGTATATTCTTATTTTATTTTCTTCATTCTTTTCCAAAAACAAGTAAATTTTCTTTTAACCTTAGTCTTTCATAAGTTTTACTTCTAGAGATAAAAGATCAAATTTATTAAAAGTGTATTAAGTTGTTGAAACCTTTTTGTATTTATAATGGTTTTAGAAAATGAGTCTTGTCTTCTTATATTTGTTATTTTAAAATATAAGCTTCTATTTTCTAAAACTTGTTCTTTTATTTCCTTTGAAAAGAATTTTCTTTATTGATAAAATCCTTTGTTTTTAATCTTACTCTATTCATATTCTTTGATAATAAGTTTTCTTCTTTAGAAGCTTTGAAAATCATTATTTTCTTAAGTGGGTTTATAATACTATTGGTTGAATTTATCTTAACTTTAAAAACTAGTTTGTTTCTTAGCTTTCTTATGGAGTGAAAAAGAGTTTAAATCTTAAGCTTTTTGTAAAAACTTTGAATATTAACAAATTATTTTACTAAAACTTAGGTTACCATAATATACAAAGAAAATATTTATTTCTTATGTTTCTTTGGTAAAGTTATCTTTGTTATTTGAGAAAAACTTGAGAAAACTTGTATTACTTTATTTTTTTGTTGATAATAACTTCATTATTTTGTGACAAATCACATAATAGAAAATTTGGTTTTAAGTTCCTTTAGTAAAGTAAAATTCTAATTTCAAATTAGTTGAGACATTATCATTACATAGATGCAAGTATTATGAGCATGTAAAATAATAAAAACATAAGAAAATACTAGAATCAAATAATAAGCAAGAAAGTAAAATATCAAGTATTGGGAACCTTAGCTTCATCAAGGTATCCCGGTCAAGTATTGGGAGCCTTAGCTTCATCAAGGCATCTCGAGACTAAGAATAGACTAGTCCTCAAAAGAAAAGAAAAGCAAAGAAAGAAAATTGTTTTGACTTGATATGGACAAGTCTAAGACTAGAAAGACTAGTTTTAATAATAACATGAAATAAATAAATTGTATAACTTGAAAGTAAATAAATAACAAATGAGCGTATATGCTCTAAATAAATATATATATACATAATATACATAATACTTTATATAAGTTAGATTAGAAACAAATAATAACAATAATAATAACATAAAGAAAAGAGTAGAAACATGAACAAAAACAAAACATGAATAAATTGTTGCTTCTTTAACTCTCATGAGTCTAAGAAACATACACTAAACTCATGTTAAGTTATATGAACATGATAAGTGAATATGAGAATTTTTACCTAAGTTTTATGTGATATGAAGATGGTAGATAAAAGGGGTATTATGTGAATAGTGATATGTGGTAGATAGTTTATGTATGAGGAATGATTTTTGTAAGGAATTAGTTTGAGAGAGTTTTGGTAGAGAGAATTCTTGAAGAGAGGATTTGTGGAGAGATTTTGAGAGAGTTTTGGTAGTGAAATAAATTGTGTGAAAGAATGAATGAGGAATAGGGTATTTATAGAATTTTTGAAGTGAATTTTTTATGTAATAAAATAAATTGAAAAAGAAAAATAATTGAGAAGAGGAGAGAGGGAGTGGTGCCGATTTGGTACTTGTAGAGGGGGAGAGATGATTTATTTTGTTTGTTTTGTAATAAAAGAAGTAATGTGTAAGGTTTGATGTGAATAAAGTAGTATTAAAAATATAAAAAATACGGAATAAGTATGTAGATAGTAAGAAATAGGTGTAAGAAAAAATAGAGATAGTGAAATAGTAATGAATAGTAGAAAAGTACTATGAATAGTAGACTAGACAATTAAAGTACCGGTAGTAATAAAAATACGCGTAATAATGCGATATCTGTAATTTTTAGCTACCGAAAAATTCTAAAACTGATATTTTTGAAATCCTTGTTTAATTACGAGTCTTTTAGTGTTAATGAAATATTTTTAATATTTCAAGCTCCAGGACACGCTTTTCGAGAACTGATCCCGTTTGAGTCCGAAGGACACTCGAAATTCGCGAATTTGATATTTTTTATGTTACCCTATATTATTACGAACTATTTGAAGCCATTAACTTAATTTCCTTTTCTAGGATTTGAGAATGCGAGATTGCCGGATCTTAAACACTAGGGTTTGTTATAAGCTTTGTTGACTTTTAGGATTCCGGTTTGTCTTCCGATTTTGTTGAGTTATTCGTAAAATCATATAATTTTGGAGTTTTGTCCATTTTATATTTTTAGCTTGATATCTATCGTTTATCTTATTTTATTTGTGATCATTTAATAGTTTTTAGTTCTCGGGATCGTTTAATCGAGTCTAGGGTTATAAGTTGACTCAGTTTGACTTTTGGTGAAAATTGAAATTTCTGATTCTAAAATTCACCAAAGAATTTAAGATCTTATCATCTCATTGTTGAGCGTTATTTGGATATATCGTTTGTGTTTTAGGAATCGCGTAAATTATTTGATTGGCGTACGGATGTTGATTCAATCGATAGTTAAATTTTATATTTTTGTTTCAAGGGTTCTCGTTTTCTCAAGACTAAGAATTTTTGTTTTTGACTTGATTTAGAATTTGGTTTTAACTTGAGTCGATTTTCAAGATTTCAATTTTAATATTAGACTTCTAGGATTATTTTCTATGAATTATGAAAAGTTTCGAGGGTTTACACATTGGCTTTTCCCGAATGATATAGTATCTCTACATCATAATCCTTGATTAACTCAAGCCATCTTCTTTGACGCATATTCAATTCTTTCTGAGTAAAGATATACTTTAGACATTTTGTGATCCGTGAATATCTTACACTTTTCTCCAAACAAATAATGTCTTCAGAATTTCAAAGCTAAAACTATTGCTGCAAGTTCTAAGTCATACACAGGATAATTCTTCTCATGTGGCTTCAATTGTCTAGATGCATAAGCGATCACTCGATTGTCTTGCATCAGAACACATCCAAGACCTTGTGTTGAAGCATCACTATAGACTGTCAATTCCTTTCCATTAACAGGTAAAGCTAAGATAGGTGCAGATATTAATCTTTTCTTCAAGTCTTGAAAGCTTCTCTCGCATTGATCATCCCACTCAAATCTCATATACTTCCGGGTTAGCTTTGTCAATGAAGTGGCAATCTTTGAGAATCCCTGAACGAATCTTCGATAATAACCTGCTAAACCCAAGAAACTTCTCACTTTAGTAACATTGGTAGGTCTTAGCCATTCCAATACTGCCTTAATCTTTTCAGGATCAATAGATATCCTATCCTTTGTGATAATATGTCCTAAAAATGCAACTTCTTTCAACCAAAACTCACATTTGCTAAACTTGGCATATAACTTCCTTTCCTTCGACCTTTGAATAACCACACTTAAATGCTTTTCATGTTCCTCTTCACTTCTCGAATACACTAGGATATCATCTATAAATACAATCACAAACCAATCCAAGTAGTCCTTGAATACCCTATTCATAAGATCCATAAAGGCGGCAAGGACATTCGTCAAACCAAACAGCATAACTAAGAATTCGAAATGTCCGTATCAAGTGCGAAAGGCCGTTTTTGGTACATCTTCCTGTTTAATTCGAAGTTGATAGTAACCTGACCTCAAATCAATCTTTGAGAAGACTGTCGCTCCTTTTAATTGATCAAACAAATCATCAATACGAGGCAAAGGATACTTATTCTTAATTATAACTTGATTCAACTCGCTCTAATCGATGCACATCCGTAAACTCCCATCTTTTTTCTTCACAAAGAGAACAGGAGCACCCCATGGGGAAATACTAGGTCGTATGAAACCAATCTTTTGCAATTCCTCCAACTGATCTTCAATTCTTTCAATTCCACAGGAGCCATTCTATAAGGAGCCTTTGATATAGGAGTGGTTCCCAGAATCACTTCAATTCCAAATTCAATTTCCCTATCTGGTGGTAACTCGGGTAATTCTTCAGGAAAAACATCTAGAAAATCTCTCACCATGGGTACCATACCAATATCAAGTTCTTTAACACTTATAACTGGTTTTGAAGTTTTCTCTCATAACTCCATTGTATACATACTCTTAAGTCTCTTCCTCTCCAAGACATGAATAACTCTTCCATACTCTAGATCAAAACTCATTTCCGCCTTATTACAATCTATGATTATTTTATACATATTTAACCAATTCATACCCAAAACCGCATCAAAATCAGCCATAGGCAAAACCATCATATCAATTGGCATATCACTATTTGCAATTCTTACACTAACTTCTCTACAAATACAAGGCTATCTAGACTTCACACCCAAAGCAGTATTAATACCCATTGCTCTATCAGTCAACACTTCAAATTTCAAACCACACTCATTCACAAACTTTTCAGCCAAACATGTATGCGTTGCACCAGTGTCTACTAATGCATATGCTGGATGATTTGCAATCATTATAGTACTTGCTAGAGTATCTACCGATGGAGCTTTCTCACATTGTTGTAAAGCAAAGATCCTAATTGCTGTCATTCCTTTCCTGGGGTTAGGTCCATCATTCTTTGGTTTAATTGTACAATTAGCTACATAATGCCCTCTTTGTTTGCAATAGGCACCAAAAATAGGTTGTAGCACTAGATCTTTACACTCTGAAGCTTTATGTCCTACTTTCGCACAAGTAAAACACACTCTTGGAGTCCACTTACATTGAATTTGATCATGAGGCCCGAAACATCTAGGACATCTCTTCTCAAATGTGTTGAAGGGAGTAGAAGTCCTAGTAGAAGATCCCAAATTCAATTTCTTTCCTGGAAGTGGTTTCTTCCCTTTGCCATAATTATCATACTTCTTGTAGGAAGTGAAGGGTGCGGGTCTCTTTCCTAGAAATGTAGCTCTTCTATCACTTTGGGTCTTATTTTCATTCTAAATTTGTTCTGCCAATTTTGCTTTGTTCACAGCTCTGATAGAGTCGGAAGTTGAAACATCTTAACTTCTCCCTTAATTTCCTTATTCAATCCATCCTGAAACTTCTGAACTTTCATCCTTTCATCATTGTATATGCCTCCAGCAAATCTGAGCAATCTATAAAACTTTGCATAATACTCTTCAACTATTCTATTGCCTTGCCTGAAACTCAGCCAATCTGAAATCATCTGTTCTCGGACCGTGTTGGGAAAATATTGTAGAAAGAAAGCTTCTTTAAATCTAAACCATGAAATCGGTCTCACCATGTCTTGACTTGTTAATCTCCACCAATTATTTGCATCCTTCTTGAGCATATAAACCGCTAAGTCAACCTTTCTATTCTCTGGAACTTCACTAGCGGCAAAGGCTTTCTCTAGTTCTTCAACCCAATGTTCAGCAGTAGTAGGATTTGAAACTGTTCCATAAAACTCTGGTACAATCTTGACAAAATCATGCAACTTAACTTGGTCATTCCTCTCGTTGCCTTGCACATTTGCTCCATGTCCCATTGCTTGAGGAGTATGTTGGTGTTGGTACATCATTTGTTGATACTGTTGCATCATAGCAAATGTATCTCTGAATATTGAACACATAGCATTTGGATCTCCCATTGGCATTTGTGTCATCTATGGCATTGGTGGCATAGGAGGAAAAGAAGGCATTTGGGGCATTGAAGGTGGTTGTGGAGCTTGAGCTGTAAAAGCAGAAGCAGGAGATGAAGTAGTAGTAGAAGCTAGAATAGATGATGAAATAGAAGCTTGAGTAGTTGATGATGATTGAGGAGGTGACATGTCCTCCCATTCCAACTGTTATCTAGTTTGTCTCCGAGTTTTATCCATCTATAAACAACATATAATATATGCATGTCACTTGTTAAATATGCAATCCTAATGAAATGTCACTCAATTAACAATCACACAAACAATCAAAGCAATAATCGAACAAACCGCATCACTCAAATCAACTTAAGTTTATCCCAAACAAATCACACTACACTTAAAGTCAAATCATATTTAGCAATCTCATTTAAACAAGCGGTCATACAAACTAAAGCTTTGATACCAACTATAAAGACCCGGCCTACTTAACTCGAATATTAAATGTGCAAATCTCTCGACCACGCATAATGCTCAAATATTAGGAACAATATTCAAGTATTATACGTAAGGTCATCTTAAAAGAGATGTTTGTAATGGCTACTTGTTTAAAACAAATATAATATTTACATGATTTGAATTAAGAACATTTCAACTACATAAGTAGTGGGTCATCACCTATATACAAGACATACATCATATATATACATTACAACTTCCTAAGGATCACATAAATATAGAAATCCTACTTACAAACCAGCTACATTACAAATATAACTTGAAATATAATTTACCACACAAGGTTTTAACAAACAAGCCTATAACTTCACAAAAATACATCAAAAGGAATCCTAAGCATATACTAGGTCTCTCTTCTAGTCATCTATAGAGTCCTCCCAGTCAGTCCCATAGCCTATATCGTCATAGAGCTCGTCATCATAGTCACCTGCAAGATAGTAGCATGAGCCAAAGGCCCAATACACAATAATGCAAACAAATACATATGCCAAGCACACTTAGCTAAATGCAATGCAACATTCCATCATCATTTCATTATCTTTAGTTAAATGGGTAGAGATAACATTGGAGTATTCAAACTCCGATTCAAGCCTGGGATTTTGGGGTTCCTGAGTAACAGCAGCTGCTCAAGGGGTTGATATAGATAGACCGGATAGCTATATCTCCTATATCTAACCGATAGAGAATGATAGCTTCATCTAGGGTTCATACTCCTTTATACAATCTACTTATCCCGATCTATAATATCAATTAGTTTAATGGTCCCATAATTGTGGACTAAAACATATTATTTCCTCCCGAGCCTAAGTAGAGAATATACCGATACAGGTAACCCTATTAGCTACCCACTTAGCCAATAAAAGAAACCACCATTGCATCATGGTGAACCATTGCATCATGGATTTGAGTCATTGCATCATGACAAAGGATTGGACTAAGTACCTAAACTACCATGCCATTTCATCATGACAACGTTGTCGCTCCCCGGATCTGAGTTCAACGACGTAAAGCACAACCAATTTCAATATCTTTTCATTAATCTTTGATTAAGGTCAAATTGGTATATGCCTACCCTAAGCAACAATCAATCAAAGTATTGTATACCTGATTCGATTCGGAATTCAAAAAGGGGTCTCCAACTGAGTATCTATCTCTGTTTCACATAAATGAAATCATATTAACAATACTATCCTAAGCCAAGCTTATATCCACTAGTTTAAAGCCTAGGAAATCATGGCATCTTGATTAAAATCATTCAAGTTATAATATGATTTATATATATCATACAATCATCATACAAGTTCAATAATTAATCATAAAATTACATTAACTACCAAACATAAGTTTTTAGCTTTATTTTGAGAATGGAGCAGCTGGAAAGAAATGAAAATTTGGTTTTGATAAGTCTTTATTTTGTAATAACTCAAAAAATTAAAGTTTTATATCTCTTTTTAATCTTTCCAACGCAATTTGAATCACCTCAATCGGAGGTTGGATGAAAAAGTTATGACTAATTTACAAAACAGTGTCGCAATAGGAAAGAAATCCGAAACCGCAACACTCTTAGCAACGGGCCATTTTAGAAGCCGTTTCAACTCAAGGGAAATGAAATTTTATGATCTGAGAGCACAACACCCTTGGAAACAGGCTATTTCCAAGGCCGTTTGCTCCAAACACCCCTCCAAATGGGGCCATTTTGACAAGTGTTTGATAGTTTTTATACTTCCTTATTTTCAACACGAAATTTTTCAAACTTTAACACTTTAAACTTCAAAATTCAACTTTTCTCAACTCCTAACATGTCATAAACCTTATGCAAACTTCATACAACACTTCTTATACATTTAACAACATAAAACAAGAGTGATCTCCACTCCTCAACATCAAACAAGTTCAAACACTACTCTACAAGAATCAAACTCTTCTTCATCAACTTTCACCAACTCTAGCACACTTCAAACAATTCTAATACTTATAATACTTCAACACTTCAATTCCAAACCACATGAGAGCCTACTACAACCTATCTACAACAACTCAAGCATTCTAACGCTTTCCTAGCAACTCTACAACATTTCAACAAGAATTTAGCATACCAACTACTTATATTATACCACACATGCATATTTCATGGATTAAGAGGGAAATAAAGCATCTCAAACATCAAATAAACTTACCTCAATATATATATATAAGGCTTGGGGAAGGATTTTTGGTGTGTTGAGTCCAAGAAAACTTGATTTAGGTCTTGAAAATTTTTTTCCCTCTTGAGTTACGAATTTTCTTTTTCC
This sequence comes from Combretum micranthum, assembly GCA_024138025.1. Taxonomy (NCBI): domain Eukaryota; kingdom Viridiplantae; phylum Streptophyta; class Magnoliopsida; order Myrtales; family Combretaceae; genus Combretum; species Combretum micranthum. The sequence goes on along the minus strand of JAMXBD010003263.1, from coordinate 17,024 downwards.
TTTGTTCTGTTTTGGAGGGTCTAATGGTGCAAATAAACTTTGATATCTATCTTAATGTTGTTGACTTTTGAGGAGGGTAGATTTGGGGAAGGCTTGGGTGTCACACCCCAAAGGGTACTCTAAACGTAGCAGTCCGCCACATATAGTATTAAAACTTAAGAATGACTTCCCGAAGTCATGCGAAAGTCTTCAACACCATATGTATGGCGTCTATCACAATAACAGGAGACACCGGTGGGATGTATAGTTTGAGATAGTAAATATAGCAATACAAGAATCTAAATAAACATCAAATTTATCATTAATAGAATATAATCTTTACATCATCTTAGGGGTTTTTCCCTCATAATTCTCCAAACAATAATAACAACTTAATCTTTCCCACAACCAAATAATACTAACACCAAAAGATATTAAAGGATAATTAACCTATGATCTTCAAAAGATTTCCATAAGCTTTACTAGGACATCATCCTACTTGAGTATATGAAATCATCGGGCATAAAAGATATTGTCCTGTTACAATAAAGGTCTATCGGAGTATAAGCATAACTAGCTTAGTGAGAATATTCATAAATCAATGTACTTGTATAAATAATTTCAAGCAAGTTATTAATCAAGCATATGAATGCATCAAGCAAGTGATCAAGCAATACATATGATCTACCGGAAATCATATGTTTAAATGGATTTACCCCTCCATTCAGGGTTAGGTGTTCCAGGCTCTTTAAAACCCAACTTAAAAATCCAACTCATGTAGTTTATTTCAGGCTCCTACTAGCCCATCACAAAATAGTTCTTTCGGGCTACTATCGTCCATCTCAAAATAGTTCCTTCAGGCACCTATCGCCCATCTTGCAGATTTCTGGCTACTGCACACCCGGCTACTAAGCTCTTGTCCCATTGAGATTAGCAGCTCATGCAATGAAATTAACTACGTGATATGCATAAATCAATTAATATAATTTCATAGTATATGTTTAAAGTAATTTAAAGGTATCACAGAATTTTTGCACACACTCCAATAGAATAATAGCAAAACATAAGTTAATTAACAACGATTCATGCCTCGGTATGCTTAACATTCTTTCAACCAATATTATCATACATAATTCATTTCATCTTTTCCTACTTCTAGCGCTTCTAGCTACAAGCACAACCAAGTATGTCACGCCCCAAAGGGTACCCTAAACGCGACAGTCCACCACACCCGATATTTAAACTTACGTATGACAACCTTAGTCATCCCATGAGTTTACATATCGTGTGTAAGGTGTACTCACACAACTTTTAGGATCACACTTTGATTCGAGTAGTCTTAAGAAAGCATACATAGCATTAAGAATATAAATCACAACAAGATAAATAGTTAAACTTTACAAAAGCCAAGGGGGCATACCCCGCCAAAATAATAGGAGTCTACATCGTTTAGCTCCAATTACATATATGAATTTACATTAAAGAGATTTTCTAGAAGTCCACGCCTATACTAGGTCCCGACTTCCTCAAAAGCTCTTTAATTCCATGTGATAAACCTGCAAAAATGTCCTCTCGGAACATCCAAAAATAGGAACACTGCAACAAAAACTGTTGGGGTATAAGCTAATGCTTAGTGAGATTCATTTTCTTCAAGTAACATGCCCGACCAAGCTAAATATCTATACAAGCAAGTTATAATTAAGCAACCATATGAATGCACAACATATGAGCAAACAAGCATATGACTTTCCGGTAGTCATAAGTGAATGAATTTACGCCCTCCATTCGGGGTTTGGGGTAGTTCATAAGACATGCAACTACAATTCCAAAGTTGGTCCATAAGACATGCAACCATAGTCCCAATCTTAAGTGGGGTGGTCCATAAGACATGCAACCACAATTTTTAATGTTGGTTCATAAGTCATGCAACCATAGTTTCATCATTCGATGGGGTGGTCCATAAGTCATGCAACCCTAGCCCCATTCATTAAAGACCCGCTGCTCCAAGTACACCTTTGTCCCACCAAAGACATACTCGACAATGATATATGGACTCACTACGTGATATGCATGTACGGTTTATTCATATAATCATGACTATTACTTAGATAATTTAAAGTGACCATACAATTTCAGACATTCCAAATCTATACTAGCTCATACAAGATTATTGCAACAAAGCTGCCTCGATATACTTATCGTTCATTCATGCAATTTAGATCACCATTCAATCACAATTTTATCTTTTCCTAAGTCTAATGCCACTACTACTACAAGCACATCCAAGAGCATAATTAATTGAGAAATGAACTCACTTGTCCATGTAGTGAAAATCCACTAGTCGTAATAGTCCTCGGGAAGTGGTAACCCGTCCTCCAATTCACCTAGGTACAAAGAATACCCTCAATGAGCATCTCTTATGAAGTTCTATTAAACTTAACAATTTTATTTACTAAGTTCGTCAATTTCCGTCTAGGTTGAATCCTTAACTTAAAAGGTCATATCTAACTCATTTTAACTCGGAATTTAGCTTATAATATACCGATTTATACCTACTTCGAAAGAGCTATCCATTTCTAAAGTTAATTCAAACATTTAAGGTCATTTAAGGGTCGGAAACGTACTGTACAGTAGGGTTACGAAAATTCCAGATTTTGAGCCTTTGTGAAAAATTTCCATATCTACTCCATTTAACTACTTAGCCAATTTATTTTAGTCCTAAGCTTGCAAGGGGATCCTCAAAACAAAATTAAGAGATTACACACTTATCTAATACCAAACATAAAGTTCAAATGAAATTCTAAGAATCCATATTCATAAAACCGAAATTCACAAGTTGAAACTCATTGTCTTGTTTTGAGTAATTCCTTTACTAAAACTCACTTAGTTCAATGAAAATAATTTTTCCTATATTATGTATCATCAAAGCATTCCATTTTCAATAAAAATACTTGTTTTGAGATCAAAAAGAAGGTTTTCAAAATTGGTCTTCTCATAATTACGAATTTCCACTTTGAAATTACAATGAAACAAGACTAAATTTTGTTTTACAAACACTTGATTTAAGCAATACCTTTTAGGAAAACTCATTTAAACTTATGAAAATTCATTCCTTAAGATATCTATCAAGAGCCTTATATTTTTGTCTAAATCTTCATTTTAAAGTTGATTGATGGGTTTCAAAAATAGGTCTTGGTCTTGATCCGAATTTTCATAAATTTATTTTGGACATATCTCTTGAGAAAATTCATCAAAACTCATGAAAAACAACCCATTACATATTATATCTAAGAACCCTTCATTTCTTGAATAAAATCCTCATTTGTGAGTTGAAAAACATGTTTTTATTTTGGATCTTTGTCTTGATCCGAAAATACAATTTTTGTTTTTGAAATAAACTTTGAAAATCAACTTTGATTCTTGCAAGATGAAGCCTTGATGATATACATCCATCAAACCTTCATTTTCTTAACAAAAGCTTCCATTTTAAGACTTGAAAGAGGGTTTTTAAAATAGGGCATTGACAAGTTACGAATTTTTCTTTTTCATTCCAACTTGAAATCTAAGATCTACTCAATAATATCCATGAAAGCATAAGAAAAACTTAGTAGTAAGCCTTGAACTCCTAGATCTACACATAAACATAACTAAAGCTTGATAAAACTCTAGATCTACAAGCTATCACATAAACAAGAAAATAAACAAGCCTTCCATATAACTAAAATACTAAGAACAAAAGAGATCATCATCTAGAGGAGTGTTTCACTTCTTGGCATCATCATCCATAGCCTTTTAAGCTTGTGGAATGTCCTTTGATGCATGAAACATCCATGGTATCATCCTAGAACATCTTATAAGAGCTAAAAGAGAAAGATTACCTCAAATAATTGCAAGAAATATGTATGGAAGCAAGAAAAAAAATGGGGACAGCTTGTTTGTGAAGAAGACAAGCAAGAGAAGAGAAAAAGAGAGAGGAAAAATGTAGGGTTTGTAAAGATGAAAGAGGGAGGGAATAAGATACTTAAATAGAGATGTGTGTGTGTTAAATAATTTAAAAAAAAATAGAACTTGCAGCTGCAACATGGGGAGGGCTGGTCGTGATTTTTGAGTGTGGGAGGGGGGTGTGTGTTTGATTCCAATTTGTATTTTTGAAGTGTAACAAGTTGCTTCCATTCAACTAAAATGAGACTTTTAAAATATCAAATAATTGATTAAAAATAATGAAAGTGGCTATTTATGGGGAATGGGCAGCTGCAATTTTGGGAAGAGGAGTGTAAAAAAAGCAAAAGAAGACATAATAATGTGTAGTAATGATAATGTATGTGTACTTGAGGTATGGGTTGATAAAGTGCTTTTTGAATAAGAAAATTTATAAATAAATTAAGAAAAATATTTTTATTAAAGTAGCAGAATTTTTATGATTTAAATAAAATAATCAATTAAATTTTTTAGAAATTTAACAATTAAGTTACCGGTAAGAGTAAAATAAGCTTATATGAGCTATAACTGATATTTTTAGAATCCGAAAAATTCTAAACTTGATATTTTTGAAATCCTTATAAAAATACGAGTCTAAAAATATTAAAGATATATTTTTAATTTTCCGAGCCCCGGGACACGCTTTCCAAAGCAGTATCCAAACGGGTTCGAAATAAGCCGAAATTGAACCGATCTGATATTTTTTAAATCAAATATTATTACGGACTATTCTAAACACTTCAATTATTTTTCAACTCCTCGATTTGCGAACTCGGGTTTTCGGATCTAAACTGTAGGGTTTTACTCAAGATTGGTTGACTTAAGGTCTCCGGTAGACTTTCCGGCTTAAGATTTAGGGCTTAGAAAACGGGGGTTTACAACCTACCCACCTTAAAGAAAGTTTTGTCCGCAAAACTTGAAAGACGTACCTGATCCGTCAAACAAACTAGGGTACTTTCGCCGCATTTCACTTTCTGCCTCCCAAGTTGCTTCCTCATGTGTATGATTCCTCCAAAGAACCTTCACATACTTAATTTCCTTATTCCTTAACTTTTGTATCTTTGTGTCCAAAATCTGTATTGGGTGCTCCTCGTAAGTGAGGTTTTCTTTTAATAACACCGGTTCCAATTCTATAACTTGATCCGGGTCGGCTATGTGCTTGCGAAGAACCGAGACATGAAAAACATTGTGCACTCCCGAAAGATTTGGCGGTAAGGCAAGGCGGTATGCTAATTCTCCAACCCGTTCCAATACTTCGAAAGGACCAATATACCGGGGGCTCAACTTCCTTGTGAGCGAACTCGATGGATACTTTTGATAGGATTTATCTTTAAATACACATGATCACCCACTTGAAACTCAAGAACCCTTCTTTTCAAATCTGCCCAGCTTTTCTGTCTATCCTGAGCTTCCTTCATTCGTTGTTGGATTATCCGAACCTTGTCGGTGGCATCTTGCACTAGATCGGGTCCAAGAACTACTCTCAACATCATCCAAAACAACGGGGATCTACACTTACGTCCATATAAGGCCTCATAAGGCGGCATCTTGATAGTCGAGTGATAGCTATTGTTGTAAGCGAACTCAACCAAGGTAAGTGCGCTTCCCAACTTCCCTTGAACTCCATCACACATGCCCTAAGCATATCTTCCAAAGTCTGGATCGTTCTTTCCGACTGTCCATCAGTTTGAGGATGATAGGCTGTGCTAAAATGCAACTTTGTCCCCAAACACTTCTGCAAGCTTATCCAGAACTTAGACACAAATCTCGGGTCTCGATCCGACACAATCCCGGCGGTACCCATGTAAACGAACAATTTCCTTCATGTACAGCCTTGCCAATTTATCCATGGAGAAAGTCATACTTATTGGCAAGAAGTGAGCAGACTTAGTTAACCGGTCAACCACAACCCATATAGCATCATGACCTGACGGTGTCCTTGGTAACCACAAACAAAGTCCATAGAAATCTGGTCCCACTTCCATTCGGTATAGGCAAAGGTTTTAACAATCCACCCGGCCTTTGATGTTCTACCTTCACTTGTTGGCATGTTGGGCACTTAATCACAAAATCTGCCACATCCCGTTTCATTCCGTTCCACCAATAATGTCCCTTAAGGTCTTGGTACATCTTGGTTCCTCCCGGGTGTACCGTGTACCCAGAATTGTGTGCTTCACTCATGATTTCCTTCCTCATTTCTTCGTCATCAGGCACACACAATCGTCCTTCATCCTTACACATCCTCATCATCTATTGAAAAATCAGTATACTTTCCCTCCTGAACTTCTTCTTTATCCTTTGTATCACTTCATCATAGCGCTGAGCCTCTTTAATCCTTTCCACCAAAGTTGGTTCCAACCCAAATTTGCTATTTCCATTTCCAAGTCTTGCCCAACAAATTCGATGCTTAGCCTCTCAAATTCTTTAATCAATTCTTTCTGGTCCGTCAAAAGAGTTGCGACCTCCCCGTGGTTCTTGCGACTCAAGGCATCGGCAACTGCATTCACCCTTCCCGGGCAATAATTTATCCCCAAATCGTAATCTTTAATTAACTCTAGCCATCTTCGCTGCCTCATGTTCAACTCCTTTTGGGTGAACAAATACTTAAGACTCTTGTGGTCGGTGTAGATCTCACACCGTTGTCCATATAGGTAATGTCTCCATATCTTCAAGGCAAAGACAACAGCGGCTAGTTCCAAGTCATGCGTGGGGTAATTTTGCTCATGTGGCCTTACTGTCTTGAAGCATAGGCAATCACCTTTCCCTCTTGCATGAGAACGCATCCGAGACCATTTTTCGAAGCATCACTATGTACCGTATGGGTTTCTCGGGGTTTGGCAAAACCAAAATCGGAGCAGAGACAAGCCTTTGCTTCAATTCTTGAAAACTTTGGTCCCTCTTTTCCGTCCAAACAAACTTTTCATTCTTTTGCGTTAACTGAGTTAACGGCTTGGCTATCTTGGAAAAGTCTTGGACAAACTTCCTGTAATATCCGGCTAAACCCAAAAGCTCCTTACTTCAGTCACGGTCTTAGGCGGCTTCCATTCCACCACAGACTTAATCTTCTCAGGGTCTACTGATATGCCTTCACCCGACACAACATGTCCCAAAAATGAAATCCTATCTAGCCAAAAGTCACACTTAGAAAATTTGGCGTATAGCTTATGTTCCTTAGGATTTGTAAGGCCATGCGAAGGTGCTCTTCGTGTTGCTCTCTTGTCTTCGAGTAAATCAAAATATCATCAATAAACACAATCACACATTTGTCCAACAATGACTTATATACTCGATTCATCAAGTCCATGAAGGCGGCAGGAGCATTCGTTAATCCAAAAGACATCACTAAGAACTCATAATGTCCATAACGAGTCCGAAAAGCAGTCTTGGCACATCTTCAGGTTTGACCCTTAACTGATGATACCCTGATCGTAGATCAATCCGTGAGAATACACTTGCTCCTTGTAGCTGATCGAAAAGGTCATCAATCCTTGGAAGTGGATACTTATTCTTAATTGTAACCTTGTTCAACTCCCGATAATCAACACATATCTCATTGAACCATCCTTCTTCTTAACAAATAATACAGGTGCACCCCATGGTGACACACTTGGTCTTATGAATCCATGGTCCAAGAGTTCTTGCAATTGCTTTTGTAATTCCTTTAACTCAACAGGGGCCATACGATACGGCGCTTTAGATATCGGCTCAGTATTTGGCACCAAGTCAATCGAAATCAATTTCCCTCTTAGGTGGCAAACCTGGTAGCTCATCCGGAAAGACATCGAGAAATTCTTTGACAACCGTTATATCCTCAATCTTAGGTAATCCTTCTTTTTTCTGTTGCATTAAGACAACCTTCACTTTCCACCTTATCCTCTCCATCCATAAGCAACTCAAATGAGCATAGATCAGTTCCTCTTGAAACTACCGTCTCACCTGTGAACTCAACATCCATTCCATCAACATCCTTGAAATTTACTTTCTTCCTTCGACAATCCACAACGGCTTTAGCAATGGCTAACCAACTCATACCCAAAATCACTTCATATTTACTCATCTCCAATACTATCAAATCACACTTCGTACCATGCCCATGAATCTCCATTGGACAATCCTTTAGCATCTCATTTGTCGTCACCACACTCCCAGTCGGGGTTCTAACACGAAAGCTAGAGGCAATAGTGGCTATTGGTAAACCAACTTGTCTAGCCAATCTGGTGGTGATGAACGAATGTGTGGCTCCCGTGTCAAAAAGAGCATAAGCAGTCGTCTTAGCTATCCGTATGTGTCCTGCGTCCAACACTTACTAATCACTACCTTCACACCATCCTAACTTATCTTCCTAACTACTTTAACTTAACCAAACTTGTTTTTCTTTTCTTATACTTGAATCTTAACAAATCAAAGCAGCAGAAAAACAAAGACAAGAGTTAGGAGACCTACCTGTCACAAGACCGAAGTCCGGGCCATTATCCTCCTCGAGAGCAGCCAATCCGCAGTCTTCATTTCCCATCTCTTCGCATACCCATTGCCCTTCGAGGTTGTAGATCCTCATTCCGTGCATTGCTGACCCAGCACGGCTGCTATTATTGTTCCCACTATTCCCGTTCCCGGGTCTTGCTGCTGCTGATCCCCCAAAAGGTTTAGCTGGAGCATTCTTCCTTTGAGGGCACTCATTGGCAAAGTGACCAAATTGCTTGCAGACAAAGCACATGGTCGTAGTCTTCTTTGGGCAGTTAGCAATCTTGTGGGATGAGTCGCCACAGAAATAACACTTATCTGCCAACTGTGGGCATTTCTTGGGGTAGTGATCCCCCTTACATTTCCAGCAACTGACACTCTTAGGGGTAGCCTGTCCCCCACTAGTGTTACCCTTATAGCCATAAGACGGCTTGAACCTCTTGTGGGAGAATCCAGATCCTGATCCCCCATAAAACTTCTTTCCAAAAACCGAGGGTGGCTTCTCAGCAGTCTTGCCCTTCCTTTTCTTAGCCCCTTCCACTATCCGGGCTCTTTCTACAGCTCAACAAAGTTTTAATATTAAACTCTTCTAGCCTCATCCTCAACTCCTCATCTAATCCATTTAAGAAAACTCGTATTTTTAGCTCCTCACTGTGCTTGTAAGAATCCGGAGCATATTGCAGTAATCGACTAAACTCAGTTTCATATTGCTCCACAGTCCTTCCCTTCTGAGCAATGTTCAGGAATTCTGAGCTGAACTGCACCGGAGACTTCCGGGGAAGTAATTCTCCAAGAACTCATGGCGGAACCTTTCCCAAGTAACTGGTGGCATGAGCTCTCTTTCTTTCGATTCCCACCAAACCCGTGCATTCAACCGAAGCAGGTAAGTGCCATAATCAACTCTCAGGTGGTGTGGCACTCAAAAGCCCTGAAGGATCGCTCTATCTGAGCTAACCAATCCTCAGCCTCATCCGGTCTCCCAAAAGTCCCTTCAAAATATCTGTTACTCTTAATGAACTCGGGTAGGGAGCTTCTGTATGGCCTCATAGGTGGTGGAGGAGGCAAAGGCGCAGTGTGAGAGTGCGCGCTTTCCTGTGCTGGCATCCCCACAGAAGCTTGGGGTGCAGGTGGTGGTGGAGTTGGAGCTGGAGCTTGTGCTTGTGCCGCTGCCGGCAAACTTTGTCGAAGTGCTTCGAGCACTTGTGTCATTTGTGCCATTTGTCCAAGCATGGCTTGCAAAGCTACCTGTGTAGCATCTGCAGGAGGATTTGGAGGAGGGGCGGCTTGTTGCCCTTCTTCCATATTGGGTTGATTGGAGGCGCTTTCCTCCTGACGTCTCCTTCTTCTACCTCGGCTGTAGCAAATTTTATTTTTGTCTAGTTAAGTAATCTTCTCAATATATTCTATTAATGTTTTCAAACGAGGTAACGGAAATAAAAGAAGTAGTAATACGAGCGGAAAATACAAGTTGAAAAGGTAAATCAGGGAATTTAAGTAATAAAATTCTGAGATCATAAAACATAAATATAGCTTTATTGAAATTTGACAACATGTAAAAATCCTCATAATCAAAAATCAAGTAAAATTTTATACTATAAGTAACAACAAAACAATCAACATGTAACAATAACAATACAATACCAAAAGCAACTAAAGTAACTAAGCGGTATTCTATGGAGTCTCATTAGGTCACCTATGAAGGTTTTACGATACTAAGTCGATTGTTTCCTAGTGGTTACTATCCACAAGGTTAAAGCGATAGGATTTTAGGGCCGATACTATGGTCGTCTTCCCATCTAAGTCTTCCTTATAATTCTATTATATCCTTCCTTTTTATCCTTTCTTAAGACTATTTATTTGTAGTTATGATTGTAAACTCTTAACCATGCTCTGATACCAACTTAAACTGTCACGCCCCAAAGGGTACCCTAAACGCGACAGTCCACCACCCGATATTTAAACTTAAGTATGACAACCTTAGTCATCCCATAAGTTTACATATCGTGTGTAAGGTGTACTCACACAACTTTTAGGATCACACTTTGATTCGAGTAGTCTTAAGAAAGCATACATAGCATTAAGAATATAAATCACAACAAGATAAATAGTTAAACTTTACAAAAGCCAAGGGGGCATACCCCCGCCAAAATAATAGGAGTCTACATCGTTTAGCTCCAATTACATATATCTGAATTACATTAAAGAGATTTTCCTAGAAGTCCACGCCTATACTAGGTCCCGACTTCCTCAAAAGCTCTTTAATTCCATGTGATAAACCTGCACAAAATGTCCTCTCGGAACATCCAAAAATAGGAACACTGCAACAAAAACTGTTGGGGTATAAGCTAATGCTTAGTGAGATTCATTTTCTTCAAGTAACATGCCCGACCAAGCTAAAATATCTATACAAGCAAGTTATAATTAAGCAACCATATGAATGCACAAGCATATGAGCAACAAGCATATGACTTTCCGGTAGTCATAAGTGAATGAATTTACGCCCTCCATTCGGGGTTTGGGGTAGTTCATAAGACATGCAACTACAATTCCAAAGTTGGTCCATAAGACATGCAACCATATCCCAATCTTAAGTGGGGTGGTCCATAAGACATGCAACCACAATTTTAATGTTGGTCCATAAGTCATGCAACCATAGTTTCATATTCGAATGGGGTGGTCCATAAGTCATGCAACCCTAGCCCCATTCATTAAAGACCCGCTGCCTCCCAAGTACACCTTTGTCCCACCAAAGACATACTCGACAATGATATAGACTCACTACGTGATATGCATGTACAGTTTATTCATATAATCATGACATATTACTTAGATAATTTAAAGTGACCATACAATTTTCAGACATTCCAAATCTATACTAGCTCATACAAGATTATTACAACAAAGCTTGCCTCGATATACTTATCGTTCATTCATGCAAGTTTAGATCACCATTCAACACAATTTTATCTTTTCCTAAGTCTAATGCCACTACTACTACAAGCACATCCAAGAGCATAATTAATTGAGAAATGAACTCACTTGTCCATGTAGTGAAAATCCACTAGTCGTAATAGTCCTCGGGAAGTGGTAACCCGTCCTCCAATTCACCTAGGTACAAAGAATACCCTCAATGAGTATCTCTTATGAAGTTCTATTAAACTTAACAATTTTATTTACTAAGTTCGTCAATTTCCGTCTAGGTTGAATCCTTAACTTAAAAAGGTCATATCTAACTCATTTTAACTCGGAATTTAGCTTATAATATACCGATTTATACCTACTTCGAAAGAGCTATCCATTTCTAAAGTTAATTCAAACATTTAAGGTCATTTAAGGGTCGGAAATACTGTACAGTAGGGTTACGAAAATTCCAGATTTGAGCCTTTGTGAAAAATTTCCATATCTACTCATTTAACTACTTAGGCCAATTTATTTTAGTCCTAAGCTTGCAAGGGATCCTCAAAACAAAATTAAGAGATTACACACTTATCTAATACCAAACATAAAGTTCAAATGAAACTTCTAAGAATCCATATTCATAAAACCGAAATTCACAAGTTGAAACTCATTGTCTTGTTTTGAGTAATTCCTTTACTAAAACTCACTTAGTTCAATGAAAATAATTTTTCCTATATTATGTATCATCAAAGCATTCCATTTTCAATAAAATACTTGTTTTGAGATCAAAAAGAAGGTTTTCAAAATTGGTCTCTCATAATTACGAATTTCCACTTTGAAACTTACAATGAAAAAAGACCTAAATTTGTTTTACAAAGCACTTGATTTAGCAATACTTTTAGGAAAACTCATTTAAACTTATGAAAATCATTCCTTAAGATATCTATATCAAGAGCCTCTTATATTTTTGTCTAAATCTTCATTTTAAAGTTGATTGATGGGTTTCAAAAATAGGTCTTGGTCTTGATCCGAATTTTCATAAATTTATTTTGGACATATCTCTTGAGAAAATTCATCAAAACTCATGAAAAACAACCCATTACATATTATATCTAAGAACCCTTCATTTCTTGAATAAAATCCTCATTTGTGAGTTGAAAAACATGTTTTTATTTTGGATCTTTGTCTTGATCCGAAAATACAATTTTTGTTTTTGAAAATAAACTTTGAAAATCAACTTTGATTCTTGTAAGATGAAGCCTTGATGATATACATCCATCAAACCTTCATTTTCTTAACAAAAGCTTCCATTTTAAGACTTGAAAGAGGGTTTTTAAAATAGGGCATTGACAAGTTACGAATTTTTTTTTCATTCCAACTTGAATCTAAGATCTACTCAATATATATCCATGAAAGCATAAGAAAAACTTAGTAGTAAGCCTTGAACTCTAGATCTACACATAAACATAACTAAAGCTTGATAAAACTCTAGATCTACAAGCTATCACATAAACAAGAAAATAAACAAGCCTTCCATATAACAAAAATACTAAGAACAAAAGAGATCATCATCTAGAGGAGTGTTTCACTTCTTGGCATCATCATCCATAGCCTTTTAAGCTTGTGGAATGTCCTTTGATGCATGAAACATCCATGGTATCATCCTAGAACATCTTATAAGAGCTAAAAGAGAAAGATTACCTCAAATAATTGCAAGAAATATGTATGGAAGCAAGAAAAAAAATGGGGACAGCTTGTTTGTGAAGAAGACAAGCCAAGAAGAAGAGAAAAAGAGAGAGGAAAAATGTAGGGTTTGTAAAGATGAAAGAGAGGGAATAAGACTTAAATAGAGATGTGTGTGTTAAATAAATTTAAAAAAAAAAACTTGCAGCTGCAACATGGGGAGGGCTGGTCGTGATTTTGAGTGTGGGAGGGGGGTGTGTGTTTGATTCCAATTTTATTTTTGAAAGTGTAACAAGTTGCATCCATTTCAACTAAATAGACTTTTAAAATATCAAATAATTGAAAAATAATGAAAGTGGCTATTTTATGGGGAATGGGCAGCTGCAATTTTGGGAAGAGGAGTGTAAGAAAAAGCAAAAGAAGACATAATAATGTGTAGTAATGATAATGTATGTGTACTTGAGGTATGGGTTGATAAAGTGACTTTTTGAATAAGAAAATTATAAATAAATTAAGAAAAATATTTTTATTAAAGTAGCAGAATTTTTATGATTTAAATAAAATAATCAATTAAATTATTTTTAGAAATTTAACAATTAGTTACCGGTAAGAGTAAAATAAGCTTATATGAGCTATAACTGATATTTTTAGAATCCGAAAAATTCTAAACTTGATATTTTTGAAATCCTTATAAAAATACGAGTCTAAAAATATTAAAGATATATTTTTAATTTTCCGAGCCCCGGGACACGCTTTCCAAAGCAGTATCCAAACGGGTTCGAAATAAGCCGAAATTGAACCGATCTGATATTTTTAATAAATCAAATATTATTACGGACTATTCTAAACACTTTAATTATTTTTCGACTCCTCGATTTGCGAACTCGGGTTTTCGGGATCTAAACTGTAGGGTTTTACTCAAGATTGGTTGACTTAAGGTCTCCGGTAGACTTTCCGGCTTAAGATTTAGGGCTTAAAAACGGGGGGTTTACAGCGCAAGTCCGTCCACATGTGTTTTCCGACTGGTCATATGTTTGCTGAACTCATTTGTTTGATGCATATCATTTGCTTGAGTAACACTTGCTTGAATGATTTGTCTTAATTGTGATATGGAAGTTTTCACTCACTAAGCTAGTTAGCTTACGCCCCTATAGTTTTTACTTGTTGTAGCATGAATTCATTTGACTTAGGCCAGGGCAGGCTATAGCTTAGGTACCGGAGCTAGGAGTTTCCCTTAGAAGTTTATTTCGATTTTGTTTAAACTTCCGTTGGAAACTAAAGGACTCCAGATGACTGTAATGGACTTGATATTATTTTGCGGGGGAATGCCCCTTAGACTTTCTAAATTATATATGTGTTTTGGTTTATTATCTATGGCTAATGAATGCCACATTAAACTTCTTAACTCCATTGATTGAGTATTCTATTGTCGTAAAGGGATGCTTTACATCTATATAAGACTCCCGAAGGACTCGGATAGAATTTTGAGTCTTATATAGTATGTGGCGGGCTGTTACATATAGGATACCCTATGGGGCGTGACAATTGCGCCCCTTACCATGGGGTGTATCCACCCAGGCATACAAGATGACTTCATACAACCTTTGATATATAGCATATGCACTAAGAGTAAGGAATAGAATCTACCACACCCGTTGACATAGAGTGTAGTGAGGGTGATCAAACTGACAGAGAAATTGATTCTTATGTGTCAGAAGATGGCACATAGATTTTAGAGTAGAGTCTAAGCATAGATGATGCAGGCACAGGCACCCCCATGGCGAATATGGAGACAAATACTAAACTATAAGATGAGGGGAGGATGACTAATCCTCCTATTGCTGATTTTTCTATTTCCTTATTTTCTATTTTTGGTGTATTTGATATGTGAGACAGAGACCTTTATGTATGTACTTTAACTTAGGTAAGCTTTTCTTTTTCTTCTATTTAGGGTAACTTCTTAATCTTTTTCTTTTAGTTTTTTTCTTTTTGTTTGTTGTATAACTCTTAAAGTCTACAAGAATCATGATTATAGGAACCTTTTCCTAAACCCTTGACTTGTTCACGATAACCATTTATGCAATCTAACCATCAAGGGAGTATTGGCTCCTCTTTCCATATTGCATTAGTTTTTTCATTCTACTTTCTTTCCTCACTTGAACTTTAATGATAAGACATTGAGGACAATGTCTTAATTAAGTATGGGGTAAAGATGCAGGTGTTATACAAAAGGAAATGAGATCTAAGTGTTATATGCTACTATTACCTTTTTAGAAGAAATCTTTTTGAAATTTTTCAAAATTTTTCCTTATTTTTTTTGCTGGATAATTGAACTTTGCAATCATGATTGTAATTAAGTAGTATTTCAGCATTTTATTGAATAAATCTCTCTAAAAGAATTTTGTGCAAATTTATCCATGTCTTCTTTGGATTATTAACACTTGGTCAAAGTTATAGGATGCACTCATTGTGAAACAACCTTACTAGTTATTTAATGATGGAATTTAGAGTTAGGATTGGACTAAGGTCCTTAGTGCAATGTTTTGGTTTAATTTCTAAGCTTTCTAAGATGTATATTCTCTCATCAAAGATCTTGAGAGCCATTTAATCTTTAATAAAAGGGCAAATGAAATGATTTACTCGATGATCATTTTTAAAAAACCTCTTTAAAGTTGTAATTAAAGACTTAGTTAGTATAGGTGGGCTTTAGTCCCTTAGAAGAGTGAAGTCTGACCCTTATAATAACTAGTCAAGCTAATTAAAATGATAACAATGCCTCTACTCCAATGACTTGGTTTGTCCAAGTTAAGAGTATCGTTTTGAATCCCTAAAGTTAAGGTAATGGAGGTTCAATGGGGTCCCTTTAAAACTTGTAAACCTCGAGATTTTTCATATCAATAGAAATAGATAAAAATATAAAAATTGAAAATAGAATGTTAATATAAGAGTCAACAAAGACTCTACAATTAAATTATAAGTAGTAGTGAGCCGATACGTAGTTTTAAACTCTAAAGCAAAGTTTCCTAGATAATATTAAATACTACTAATAAGATTTCATAGTAGGTATCGAAAATCCAAGTTATAAGAATAATTTAGTTAAGATTTTAAATACGATAAAGGGTAAATAACTAATTAAGCTTATAGTTAGAAACGATAATTTATGGATGAGCCGTTAAGATTATAAATACATATATAAAACAAAAATAGATCCATAACTCACAATATAGACTCTAAATAAATATTCGGACCACATCATTGTTTCGATTAGAATACTCTTAAGCTATTAGAGCTAAAACAAAAATTAACCTATTAAGCTTAGAAAACCCTAATTGCGGGAGATAAAACCCTAAGAATAATTTATTGCGTAAACTATAAATCTAAAATTGAACACAATAACAATCTAGAAAAATTGTAGAATTCTACATAAATTTTTTGAGATAAAACTTTTGAATAATTCTCATAATTGTACCCGTTTAACTTAATAACTATCCTAAAAACTAATCTAATCACTTGATCATTTATTTTTATATTATTATTTGCACAATTTGGTGCAAATTGTGCTTAAAATGTGGCTGAAATCTTCTCTAACTTTCCATAGCCGAAACTTTGCACAACTTGCCTAGGTAAATTGCCATGAAGTCAACCATTCAACAATAGGATAGCCAATAAAAACTAATTAACTCAAGCAACCATTTAATGTAGGAAATACACACAATAATCCAAGGAATTCGGGGAGAAGTGAACCAAAATTTGTAGCAATTGCAGTTGTTCCTTTCTTCTTCTATATATATATATATGTATATATGTACAACTTCATAATCGGCAAAAGAACAAGCCAATAATTTACATAAAACTACAACTTTGGCCAATAAAGTTCATTAACAACAACCCAAAATTCGTCCATCATCCTCACCATATAACACCTACAAATACAAGCACATAGAATAGCCATGCAAGCTTAAAAAGGAACAAAGGTAAGTAAATAAATTCGTTTTGGGTTAGTTTATATCTTAAACATTAGCTTA
>JAMXBD010003262.1:0-129782 GCA_024138025.1 Combretum micranthum | reverse complement strand
TTAAAGTTTAGCATTGTAACTTCATTATGCCATTGTTAGCTTTGGATACAACTTCAGGAACTTTGGGCTTAGTAGATTGCCTTTGATTAAATTGGTCATTATTTGGGCTTATATTTTCCTTGTTATTAAAACTTTTATTAGTAACACTATTAAAATCCATACGATACTAGCACATTCTCTACAGATTGATTCATTCTCTTTCCTTGTATAGAAGATTCTCCCTGATAAACTTTGGTTGACATTTGATGTTCCTAAATGAATGCCCTCATTTCTATCATAAGTTATATCCTCCTCCATATTTGCCAAGATATTAAATCTTGTAATGAACCTTTTCTTTTCTACATTTTTGGAAACTCTAAAATTACTAGAATTACCACCATTGTTACGTCCTTTCCTTCCACATTTGGATACGTGAATCCATGACCTAATCTTGTCAATGTCACTATTGTCTACAATATTACTCTGGTTTCCAAAACCATTGGTGTTCGACATAGTTGCTTCACTTTTTTTTGTCTAACCTCTTTAGTAACATTATACATATCACTAGTATGGGTATAGCATATGAAGGGCAAATCCTCATATTCTACCATTTGGAGTCTACCATCAATGCAAATTCTAGAAAACCAAAGGTTTTGTAGGGTTAAGTTCCACAGCTGGCACACTTCCCTTGTTGGGAATTTGTTCTGTTGTAATAATCCTTAATGAATTTGCCTATAGTCCACAACACATTGTAAAGGGAATCTAGGAAAATGGATCCATATAGCAATAGCCTTCAAAGTATCTTCCTTCATATTAAACACAAGAGACCAAGGTTAGACTGTGAGGTGATGTCCCATCATTGATTAGAGGCATTTAAAAGAGCAGTATTGTAATCCACCAAATTTGCCATTTTCACAAGATAGTAGACATTATCCAGATCAACAATCTTGACATCACCACTAGGACTTTAGAGACTTATTATTCTATGATACAATGCTCTGTAAGTGTAACCTTTATGTTTGCCAAGAAGTCAAACCACCATTGCTCTATCCATGGCTTTCTCCATCAATTTCCTAACTTTATCAGAAAAGGAAATGGAAGGTATCTTATTACTAAATGCAATCTCAACATCATCCTCTTTGCTATCGAAGTTAGTAAAGAGATCTTCTCCACCTACTCCCTTGGCTTATTGATTAACATCTATTTATAGGAAGCTTGGGAGTTTCCTTGGTTACACCATTATCTAACTCTTCATTTTTCACCTTCTTCGTCACACTTCCCTCATCATTGGACAATGCTGGAAGAGAGTTCTTCTCAGGGTTATCAAAGACCTTAGCATCCATCTCTCCTGAATTTAAAGTTTGATTTATCATTAAATTGTCCATTTTAAAATTTATGTACCAAGTTGAATTTTTATATAAAATTTAGATATTAAATTTAATAATTTCTTTTTTTATTTAACTATTTTAAAATCGTATTTTGAAAAGAGATTTTAGAGAATTACATTGAAATCACATCTAGAACTAGGTTTATTTTGAGATTTTTTTTTCAAACTCTTCTAATTTTCGTAATTTCTTTAATTGCAATTTTTCCGCTTTAACTAATAATTATACTAGTATTTTCCATAGTAGGGCAAATAAAATTAAGGATTATACCACATACTAATATATTCCCTCGCTAACCCATTCACTTTTAAACTAATTACACTTATGCTATTGAAGGTAATCGCTAAACTAGCAAAGTAATGCATGTGGAATATATAAATTTATTACCATTAAGTAAATCTCCTTCTTACTTGTTAAAAAAGAAAGGAAACTAAAATATGACAGTTATTTTTATATTTATCTTCTTGAATGGCTATCCTCACTACCCTAGTGAAAAACGTGTTTACCCTTCTACAATAAATAATTACCAGTATATAGTTGATATATATATATATATATATAAGCAAATTACATTGCAAAATTGCGTTTCTGGGTTAGGATATGCGAGATTAACTTGTAAATCATGTTTAACAAACGCGATACTATGTTTTCATACTGTATTGTGTTGTTTTTTTTTCCTAAGGGATATCGTGACTATTAAAAGTGATATCCGTACGTATACATATGGGTATCGGTTCTTCAACAACGATATACATATGATATATAATTTTTTGTATATACATTGTATAAATTGTGATTTTAGAGCTATATATTGATAATTATTTTCATTTTAACTTTAAACAAGTAATTATTTTTAGTAATTACCATAAACTTAAAATTATTTCTTAGCTACCCTCTCTTTCTTATTTGGTAACAAACCATCCGCGATTTTACTTCTCTCTCTTATAAAAACTGTTCCTTTTTTATTTTTTATTTTCACACACTAAGATGGGATTAAGGGAAAAAAATAACCATTTTTTCAAAAAAAAAAAAAAATTACACAAATCTGCTAGATGAAAAAATAAACCCATAAATATGCAAGTTGATCTCGCCTCTTGAAGAGATAAGATCATAAGTGGCCGACCTCGTCTCTTAAAGAGACCATGTTGAAGATGATAGATTCAATCTCGTCTCTCAAAGACTAGAGGTCAGTGCAAAATATATTGACCTCGTCTCTTGAAGAGATGAGATCGGCTATTAATAATCTGGTCTTTTGAAAAGACGAGGTCTAAATTTTCTGTTTTTAGAG
Source organism: Combretum micranthum (assembly GCA_024138025.1). Classification (NCBI taxonomy): domain Eukaryota; kingdom Viridiplantae; phylum Streptophyta; class Magnoliopsida; order Myrtales; family Combretaceae; genus Combretum; species Combretum micranthum. The sequence goes on along the minus strand of JAMXBD010003262.1, from coordinate 127,130 downwards.
TTATTTTTATCCTAATGGTATTTTTGTAATTTTTTTAATAAAACAATATTATTTTTCCTTTTCGCTACTATGGTGCACCTCTTACTAGAATATTTTTACATGTGAGTGAGAATGTGTGTGTGAAGTTAAATACTAAAAATAATCATATAATGTGACTATAAATTTATGGGATGTTTCAATTTTCACTCGAATTTTTTCAAATAATCATATAATTTTTCCTTTAATATTATAATTATATTAATTATAATTTAAACTTATTTAACTCTTTTTTTTTTAAATTACTTGGGACTTGGACTTGGTGCGCTTTTTCAATTTATTATTATTATTTTTCCCTTACCCTCCAGGTCCAGCCCACAATGGTGGGGTGTTGGGGGGGGGTGGGGTTAGAAAAAAAAAAAACCAAAAAACAGAAGAAAGGAAAAGTGCCTCAGAAGGAAAAAACCGAGAGAGAGAGAGAGAGAGATGGGATCAGGGAGTGTTTTAGGGAGATACAGGATGGTTACCCTGATCGGATTGTTGTTACTTACGATATTACCCCTTGAAGTATGGTGTGCTCGAGAGCAGCTGAGCACCCGAGAATGCGAGAGTCTAGGGTTTACTGGTCTTGCTCTTTGCTCCGATTGCAACACTTTCTCTGACTACGTCAAGGACCAAGGTACCATCCCTCCTTATTCACCTATTTACTTACTTGAGTTAGGGTTTGGCTGTGGATTATGCTTGTATTAATGGTGAATGTACATTTTCCATTACGATTCATATTGGTGTGTCTGTGTTTGTGTATGTGTGCGTGTGTGCATCATTGTGTGTGTATATGATTGGTGAAAGTAATTCATCGATTCGCGGAATAGCTAACTGATGTTTTCTTAGGGCAACCAATATCGATAATTTTGGACTTGAAGTGTTCTGAGTGGAATAGTGCTATAATGTAATTGTTATTCTTAATGAATAGAATAGAACTGTTAGACGATTCTTATCTGCGATTTTTGGTAACCTTAATGGGTGTTTTGGAAAAAAAAAAATCAATTCTGGTATTGAATAGCTATTCATACTGAAATTCATAGTTTTGAATAATGAAAGACTATTTAATGTTTTTTTTTTGGAAATAGGAATTTATTATGATATTGAAAAATTAAATGCTGTAATAGCTTTTTACGGGAATAAACACTGTAATAAAATTATAATAATAGCGAATTCAATGAGTAGGAATTGTTTGATTGGTTTGATCAGATCCTATTTCTTAAAATTTCATTTATCTACCAACAATTTTGTCAGCCTCTCATGTGATCTTGTTCTGTCCATTTCTATTGATGAGCTGGTGTTGATAGAGCAGCTCCTTGATGCAACAATTACTTTTAAAGTGTTTAAAACCCTTTCCAATGGGAAAAAAGAAAAAAAGGTGCTCTTTTTATGCGTTTTATTCTTTGCCCACGTCCTATCTAGAATTTCATTTTTTTATTGACCATCTGTATTTGCCTGTTAGAATTTCACCACTCTTAATTAGAACGAGCTTCCAAGGTTTCAAATCCATGTTGTCAGGAACCATGTGTACCATGTGGGACGCTTGTGCTTAGGATACTAAAGTGCATATATAATGCTTATTGGAAGCAGTGTTGGATGCTTTGCATCCTAGGGATGGGATTATGTAGTCTTTCCATAAGTGGATGGCTGATTTGGGTAATGTATCCACTGAAGCTTCTTAGGACCCACATTGTTTCTTCTGCATGTTGTTTATTGTGTGGTTTTACTTGACCTTTCAGTTGAGCTTCCTCAAGCATTAATTTCTAACCTGATTGTGCAGAGCTGGTATCTGACTGTCTCAAATGTTGCACAGAAGATTCTGATGATGAAATGAGCAAGGTAATTTCATATGTTCATTTTATGCAACAGATGGATTTTGAAATTTTTATCGTCATACTATCTATGCATTTACTTACTTCTGATTTAATTATTACAAATACTTGCTTTCCCTGACATTACAATATAGACTAAAAGTGATTTTGTTGAGGTTGTAAAAATCCAATCCACAACCACATTTTTTTTTTTATGATGGAGGGGTATGGCCATATTAGGACCGGCTACCTCCAGGCTCATGAACCACCCATGCACTAGGTAAGATGGTAAGAATCGCTTGTGCTATGTAGGTACCCTAAGAAACGTCCATAGTGGATTTTGAAATTAAGACCCCCTGAAAATTGTCATGAACCAATTCCTCGGGGGTAATCCACGGCCACATTGATAGCTAAGCATTGTATTATCTGGGTTGATTCCATTTTTGGGTCAACCAGGTTGATTTCTACTTGTATATCCTTTTACATAAGTTGGCTGTGGTATTAATTTAAACATGATTTTAGAGGCAGAGGTCCTTACATAAGTTTTTATATCTTAGCAAAAAGAAAAGGTCTATATACTCTCATTCGGCTTGCCGTTTAATATAACATAATGGACCCTGTATGATGTCTTAGTCCATCAAAAATAACAGCAGCAACATTCAAGCCTTAACCCACTTGGTTGAATCAGCTAATCTTTGGCAAAAAGGGAATGTTTAAGCATGGTGTGCAAGATGTATTAGTTAAACTTGTCCAACATTTTAAACCTTCAGATGAAGTGCTTGTGGATCAAACTGACGTGTTATCAAAGTGACCAACCAAGTTCCATTCCCAGCATTTATCTTTGGCAAAGGAGCTCAAATTTTTGTATTTAGAGTTGGATATGAAGCTCTACTGCCCTCTGGTGCCAGAGAGGAATTTACTTTAGACAAATTTGACTAGTGTTGATCTCAAACATAACCCTTTGAATAACCCTTTCCTGACAATATCTACAATAAATGCTGGCAGCTACCATCATCATAATGCTGCTTAGGCTTATTGAAATCAGTAGAGTTGATTACTAGAAAAGTCATGCAAAATTGTTCTGATTTTCTTTTTTGAGGTTGTGAGATAGGGGTCTTGGTCACAAATTGGTAGTTTCAACTTGTTACGTATATGCATACATACATACAAGAAAAGACATTTATGAGTCTGGCCGTTGTTTTTGTTATGGTTGACTGATGCAATTTTGTCATTCATAGTAGTTGCTGATTTCTTTTCTCTTTAGATGTTATATGTTTTTCAACATTTATGATGTCATGGAGTGAACATGTGCTCTGTTTATGTTCTTGCGTCATCAGCGGATCAAATCCTGTTTTGAGTTGTCACACTCTTGTCCTTGATGCTGAGAATTTTTTTTCATCTCTTCTCACAGATCTCCTATTCTGGGGCAATTTTGGAGGTTTGCAATAGAAAACTAGTATTTTACCCTGAAATCATTGGTTTTATTGAAGAAGAGAAGGATCAATTTCCTTCCGTCAAAATCCAGTATGTATTCAACTCTCCACCAAAGCTGATAATGCATGATTCAGAGGGACAGCGCAAAGAAACTATAAGGTGATTTCCCTAATTAATTGCTATTTATTTGTGTGTTTCTGGTCATACTGACTGAAGGAATTTCATAATAAGATTGGGCATTAATTACAAATAGATTTACTTGCTGTTAATGTTGAACTTCAAAGTTATGCTCTGTTTTCCTTTCTCATTTCTGTTGGAGAGTGTCAAGAAAACATGGGAACACTTGTCTGCTGCAAGTATGCCAACTTGTCTTGCCTGTAAATTATCGTACTATTCGAATTCCAGAGTCCTGCCTATATAGACCTAAAGCTAATTAGAGAGTTCCCTTCCCACAATAATTGACGAACTTGGTGGACAATTCTACATCAATTGAGATGATATGAATCATGTGGATTTCTTTCCTTTTTCTTAATTTTTATGTGGTTCTCTGATGGTTGAAGTGTAAATACCTCTTAAGAGAAGGTTCTTACTCTGTATTTTCTCTTATGCAGAATTGACAATTGGAAACGTGAACATATGCTGCAATTTTTGCGGGAAAAGGTTAAGCCTGCTTCGCCGAAATAGAGGGCCTAGTAGTTCTCCAGCATATTGTACTATAATTTTTTATATTTTCTGATGTTCTTTTTGATAGAATGATTTGACTTACCAATCTGTCTTCAAAAGAATTGATTTTTGCCACTGTCAAAGATGAACAGTTGGTTTCTTATGTATTGTCTTTCTGTTGAGACATGTTTCATTCCATTAAATCAGGATTAGGAATGCAAACTTTTAAGTTTTCATTGTACCTTCTCTACCTGAACAGCTTGGCTTTAAGTGTGATTTGATGGCTTACATGACTTATAGTATCTATATGATCACTCAAGAAAGGCTAATTGTGTAAGGTAACAATTTTCGAAGGGGCATTAGACAGGGCACGGATGTGATTTTTTGTACACTGTTGATTATTATCATTATTATTTAAGTTGGGATGATTTGGAATATAAGATGATGTAGTTGTGAGGCTATTCTTCCAAGTAGTGAAGCACATTTTCTTTTCCTGGACAGCAGGATTGATGAATCACAATGTAAGAACTCTGTGCCTGTAAGTGTGATTTTCACCTTATATGTGGTTTCGGAATTGGTATTGGTAGGACTTGAGCTAAGAACCCTGTGCATTTTTGTCATACGAGTATCCATGCCTTAATCAAACGGCTAGTCGTGGGATTATGCTCATCAATTATATGGCTTTCTTTGGTTTTTCATGAAATGTGAAATTTTGGTTGCAAATGCTAATATTGAAATATTACAATATGACTTAAGCTCTATTTTGGCCACTGCAAGTAACCGTTGTGAGATTAGTGATAATTCGTGGTGCATAAGAGGTAAGCAGGGCTACAGAAGGATATTTTGTGGTTTAGGTTGAGAGCACTCAATATCCTGAGTTTGCTATTCTCAGCTGTTGCAAGCAGCAGAGTTTTGCTTATTCATTTATTTACTTATTTTAAGAATTTGTTGGAAATAAACAAGATTGAAATGCTTTTGGTGGTTCTGCGTCAGGCTACTGCACAATTCTTGCTACTTCATTAAACCTGCAGTCACTTGATAGCATGAGCATGTAACTTCAATTTCAACTTGTTACATGCGTGAATGCATGAAACCAAAAGCTGCAAGAACTAGGTCTGATGATCACACTTTCAAAAGTCTATGGAAGCAGTCCTGCCCTACAGAGAAGGTGTTAACGAAAAGCATGCAGTTGATCGGTCCATTGGAAGATAAGATTTGTATAAATTAGTAAAATTCTACCTTCCATTTTTGCTTAGTCTGTTCAATTGCTTGGGATGCAAAATAGCATCACATAATGCTAAGGCCCATCTTTTAGATCATACTTAAGAATGCCTTTGAATATGATATGGGATGTCTTAGCACTTAGGGGAATGATATCAACAGGGTTGAAAACTTGAATATCGCTAGGGTGTGTTGTAAAGAGCCTAGAGGAAAGCCTGTATAATTCTAAAGACTCGAGTGCTAAAAGGTGGATAAGATAATTGTGTCTCTCATTGTTTCTCGCCTACCTACCTGCGTCAACTTATTTGTCTTATAACAAGCATTTTCTCAAGTTTCAAATCTCGATGTAGTTTGATTAGCCAAAAATGTAAGGCCTCTCACTTTGTGTGTCCACCATTGGCAAAGTTCATCTAGTTTTGGTCATTACTCAAACAAGATCATTTCTAGGGGTAGGATAAAAAAAACCAATCGAATTGAAGCAAATCAAATCCAAAATGGCTTTTTATAAACAATTTGGTTTAACAAATTCTCAATCTGAATCAATTCGTAAATTTATGGTTAATTTGAATTGATAAACGAATCAATCAGTAAAACAAAACCCAATCGTTTTAGACAAATATAAAAATGTTTTAATTGTAATTATAAATTTTTTCATGATAATTGATTAAATGTCATATATATTATGATTTTAATATGATATTTATCATATGATGAATATTAGTTAATAATAACTTGTTTATTTTTCTAAATTATTTTTTGGGTTCAAGATATATTTTTCTGTTCGTAACTTAATGTCATCTTTTATTAATTGTTTGAACTTTATGGTGTATGGATTTTGTTAATTAGTTATATATCTTATTATGTATTACTTTTTTATTGTATATTTTGTTAGTATATTACTTTTATTCATAAGATTACTTCTACTGGTAGATGATTTTTTTCTTTTTGGCTAAATTTGTTAGTAGATGGTTGACTGGATGATTTTTTAGAGGATTATGGATTATATTTTACTATGCATTAGTTAGCGAGTGTATTTTGTTAGTGACTAAATAATTTTATGAATGATTATAGATCATGAATGTAAATGATTTATTGATTTATAAAGTATTTTGTTGAGATTAGTGATTTCAATATTTGAATTATCTATACAAATGTAAAATATTATAACTAAGGTATTAGAATTTTAATTTAATTTGTAATACGAACTAAACAAAACCGTTATTTAATGATTTGGAAAAATTTTAACCCAAACCAAACCATTATATAATGGTTTGGTGTAGTTTTAGTAAAAACAAGACCAAACCGATTCATGCCCACCCCTTTCATTACTTATGTATTTGTTGAGAATGATTCTGATCTAGTATAGATTTTAGAAGTAGAAGGTACTCTGAATATCAAAGTAGAATCTTTAAATTAGTAGCGATTGTAAATCAAGAATTTCTGTGTCGTAGCTAACATATCTAATGGTTGTTGGTAGGTAATGGTACCATCGATGGTTTGCTGTTTCTTCATGCTTAGATTACATGTGCATTTATTTGAAGAACGAGTAATCAAAATAATTGTTTTCTCCAAATGTATGTATCGTTATGTTATAAGGAGAAAAAGATTAAGTTTTTTACTGCTGATTGGACAAGCTTTGTTTGACATGGTTGGTTTCTCGATTATGACAAGCTATTGTAACTCCTTTCCCTTTTGCTTTTCTGTGTCATGTCACTGTACTTAATGGAGTAAAGAAATTATGTGGAAGATCAGGTCCGTTTGACTATCGTTTCGGGGCAGATGACAAATATTTTTTTCAAATTTTTTCTAATAAATTGTTTTTTAAGAAATAGATACAGATAAAAAACAGTTGGTAGTTCTTATGAAAAGATGAAATAGATCAAATATAAATAAAATATAGATGCAAATTAGACATATTTATACATATCATTTCATTATAGATATAAGATATAAATGAAAAATAGACCATCCAAGCAGACCCTAATGTGAAAACCATATTTGTTGTGCAATGCAATTACCTATAGTGGTTATCATTAGACCTTGTGGTTTAGGTTTTCATCATTTATTTAAAGACATACAAAAATTCGACAGTGCTAGCATGTAATGGGCTAAAACAGTTTAGTTAAGCATAGTTTTTTTTTGCCTTTCCATGCAATTACCTTAAGTCTTGAATTTAATTACTGGAGATTGTCCTTTCACTGCAATTGTTACTTTTATGTGCCACTGGCGTCCATGCTTGTGAAATTGTTGGGAGCACTACAATGCAAGTGGTTTGCTGCAGGTGGAGATGTAAGCATCACATGCGGCAAATAAATCCTGATGAGAGGAGAAGCTTGTGGCAGAATTTACCATCTGGGGGGTAAATCTGTGATGATTTAGCAAAAGGCCATAATACTTGTGTTCAATTTTGTTTAGGTGATGGGGCATTTACTGTATAGTATTACATGACAGACTATTTGGCCTTTGCACTTCCAAGATCTGCTGGACTTGAGAAGCTGCTGCTATTTTTGAACTAGTATCTTTTAGAGTTTATTTTAGTAATTATAGCCGGGATTTTGATTCATTTTCTCTCTATAAAATGTACTTATACATGTTGTGTTCATCTTTATATACAGACAGACTAAGTGATTAACAAGTTTTTCAGTTGTTTATTCTTTTCCTTCCTGAAGGGTTTGGTTGTCGGCTCAGCCGTTTGTTTCCCTCCTTGCAACTTTGCAAAGTGAAATGTTCTACTATCATCTTTCTGCTTTCCTTGATGATACGCACCCCCTGAGGGAACGAGAGACAGGGACGGTAACAGGGAGATGATAAATGCCAGATGGAAGGGGAAACACCTTTTCAATGTTGATGCTGGTGCTTGGCCTGCAATAGGACAGCTTATAGATCTTTTTACCCTGAAAGTTCCCATCAGGGAAGTTTTACGGTTCCCTGAATAACTACAACAAGACTTGAGTCTTGAGTCTTATTGCCACTGTGTGTGATTGGCTATATTAATGAAACCTTTTCCTAAGCACATCATTGTGGCTTTTGCCGTTTCTCTCCATGTCAATATCTTGTTTCTTTTTCAATGCAACTTATGAGGTCCCTTTTGCTTCTGGATGCTGCTGATTAGCTTTCTATGGAGTTCCTAGTTTCTTGTATCTATGTGTTTGTACCGTTAAGACATGATATGATTAGTGATCTTTTTACTTGTTTCTTTCTGCTGCAAGCATTGGTTTAGTGATCTGCAGGCGGCAGACCAAAGCGGGGCTAGTCCTCGTGCCTTCCACCCCAAACTTTGAAATTTTAATAAAATATTCTCCCAAATTTAAGGGTAGAAAAATTGGAAAACATGCATATACTTGTATAGTTTTTGCCAATCTAATGTCCACCTCCCCTCAGTTCAAATCCTGGTTTTGCTATTATATTATTGTAGGTAAATACTTTTTCCTGTTTCTTTTATACCGAGTGGTTTTATGATGGGATGAAAATTTTGAGCTATGGATGTGATAGGAAGTCTATAAGTCACTTTAGGATCTGTTTGGATGGTCTGTTTTTCATTTGTATCTGTATCTTTATCGAAATAATAAGTGTAAATATGTTCGATTTGCATTTATTTTATCTATATTTGATCTTTTCGTGAGAACTGCCAATATTTTTTTTCTATTTATATCTATCTCTTAGTAAATTATTTGTTAGAAAAAAGTTTGAAAAAAATGTTTATACCTGCTGAAAAAAACTAGCCAAACAGACAAGATTCACGGACTTTAACATGATTGATCTCCTGTTACATTCATCCTGTGTATTGTGCTCCGTGAACATATATAGACAAACATTCGTGCTATTTTTCTTTTTCATTTGCATCTGTGGTCTTTTCTCCCGAGGATCAATGTTGGACTTAGATAACCATCAAATTCAGTGGTTCCTATTACTGTTGATCTAAGTGCCTATGATTGAATTGCAATTAAAGACATCAATCTTTTGAAGATTCTAAAGGGGGGGCGGGGTGGGTTAAGGCATGCCATCAGCTACAGAAAAGTTGGCAGTGTATTTTCACCTTTTGCTTTTTAGGATATGTTGGTGTCATGGGCATGGTGCTTAGGTGACAATTATCAGGTTGGTCTTTGGTACATCTGATGGGGCAAAATTAAGTTAAAAAGAAAAGAGCAAAACTCAAAAGCTAGATGATGATCTGTTTCCTTAGTTTCTTTTCACTTGTAATTATAATGTGAACAAACTAACCAATACAAACAGAAGCTATCCAAGACTACTATTGCTCTCTTGGCCTTTACTTCATCCAATCTTAGTGTTACTGACATGTAGGTTCAACATCCTTAAAATTGGACTTGTTCCAGCTTCTAAGACATGCCATGTGCACAATGGTGTTTGTCTTTTTGATATTTTGTTATAATTCAGATTTTATAATTTTTAAATATTATTTTAGTAATATCTAGAGATTGCATGTCGAGCACTTTGCAATCACGCTAGTTTTTGGTGGTGACGACAATGGTGATGGTTAACAATTATGAAAACCACTCAATCAAGAATATGGTTTTGTCTATTCAAAATGAAAATCATTTCTCATTTTCTATGGACATTTTCAATGATAATAACCATCATTTATGATTAAAGGTTATTAGCAATTGCTATCTTTTAAGGTTAACACTTCGTGGTTATCACCTACAATAAGCATAGGAACTTAACTATTCAAAATGAAAATCATTTCTCATTTTCTATCGAAATTTTCAATGATAATTACCATCATCTTTTAAGATTAACACTTTGTGGCTATCACTTGCAATAAGTATTGGACCCTATGTAGTTAAGCTCTAGGATATTATTGAGATACGTTTTTGATTCCAAAATTTTAGAACATGCCCTACAAGATAAGTACAAGTATGGTTTTATCACTTATTCTAGAATTACCCTAAAACTTGCTTCTTCTTTTTTTTTCTTTCCTTTTTGTCTATTATAGCATCTTGTAATTCATCAATATGCATAAAACCTAATCTTTGAAATAGGAATAATACATAATAATTAAGTTTGACAAGTATTGGAAATCTAACTAAATTTGACCTTACTTATAGTGTACTTGTTTAGGTTAGCATTCGCTTATCTCACCATCTTCAATTTACAATGTAGTGATTTATGTTATGAGTAAATTGCATTGGAAGGCTCTAAGGTTTGGGGGTACGTTCACGTAGGGTCCTAACATTTTGAGTGGCTCAAAAGAGGTCTCAATATATAAAGAAGTGAGTCAGTTATGGTCTGCATTGGCACGTGTCAGTATAAGAAATATTTAATTAAAACTCAAAAAATCCTTCTCCTATTGATACAGTAAATTGAGACCTCAATTGAGACCACAATTGAATCACTTCTCAAAACGTTGGAATCTCTTTTGAACTACTCGAAATGTCAAGATTTCAAAATTAATTTAACCCCAAATGTTGGGACGTTTTAATATAATTTACCATTTATAATATTGCATCTTGTGTTTCTTATTGAAGGTTAATATATTATTGAAGGTTAATATTATTATGAGTTTGGACATGCAGGGATGTGATCTTTTTAGTTAGAAAAAGTAAAGGCATTTGCAGGCTCTTTAATGTATTTGAAAATCTTTTGATTTCACAAGGTATTACAAAACATATGATCTGAGAGGCACAAAATAAGTTTCAATTTCAAAATTAAAAACCTACGCCTATAATTTAGGGTGTAAGTCGGGGTCCTCATATATATTCGCTCTTAGTTATTTTAATAATATTTGATAATTACAATCATGGTTATCGTAAATACCAACAAATGTAACTGCGCCTAATAAGTTTAATCAACTAATCATCCCCGGATACATCCATTTGCTCCATGATATTATGATTAGTTTACCGAATTATAAGCTATCCATTCACCATTGATTCTATGCTCAAGATGATATTTATCCTTGAGCCAACAGAAGAAGGTATGTTCTTATCAAATTTCTAAGGATTGTCATAAATGTTTTCTAAGTATCTGATTTCTCTTTTTCATAAGTTACAAACAAAAGTTACATCATTATCATGGTTTTGTGATGAAGAGATTAATGTTGGTAGTATATAAGGTTTTAAGAGTCATAAAAGATGATTTTGGGAGGCGTGTGGTTTGCATAAGCTTGTGGGATTGGATTAGATAAAAATCCTAATATTTTATTTGGTTGATATCATGGGTTTTGATACTAGATAACAAAAATTAAGAATATTAGACAAATTTCGTTTTCTTTTTTTTTTTTTAAATACCAAATGGATTATGTGACAAATTCTCTTTGCACCCAATAACTAAGACTTTTTATCATATTATTTTATTATAATTGTGTATATCAAATAGATAACACAAAAATACTAAACATAATACAAATGAATCGTGTTATTTAATATTCTTTATATGGTACTGTCTTGTTGAGCTTCTCTTAATTCTACGAAGTTATTGTAGCCAAATGTTACCTTAATCTTACTTGTACTGGTAACATGGTGTTCTCATAACCATCCCCTATTAGTTTTCAAAAGAAATATTAGACCGGAAGTTTCTCACACATAAAATAATCAAAGTACAAATAGCCAGAGCATTATGATCTTCTTCCACTACTTATTATGTCCTATATGTTATTATTTATGTTGTTTTCTTATACTTGTAGCCTTTTATGAAACTTGATTGTCACGTTATGGTGTCCGTGATAGATTCCATGCAATGGGGTACTCCATGATTTTTCAATATATATCGGTTACCATGTCTCTATTAGTTAAATATCGTTAATAAATATAATTATTATAATTGTCAAATATAAAAGAAAATCCAAACAAATTAGCTTTACTTATAATTTACTGTTTGCACACAGTAGAACAATCAGACTCGTATACCGCATCTTTAATTTAATTTGAAACTTGGTATAGATATTTTGTTATTACTATTCTTTGATTTGTTTTATTTATATTTAAAAGCAGTAAACTTCCAATGTGCATTATTATCTTGGGTGTCATGATAAAAAACTTTTATAATTTTATCACCGGACCATATTGTCACTAATATTTAATTTAATTGATTATAAAAAAATATAAATAATTTATTGGTTTCAACTATGGTGTTTGAATAAGTAATTATGTGATGGAATTAATCTGTTATAACTATCATGAGACCATAGAATTTTTCATCTACAAGCAGAAAAAAGTTTAAGAAAAATTACATATTCTAAAAAGTACCCGGAGGATTTTATAAATTTATAGCAAGTTTCGTCATTTTTCCTTTTTCTATTAAAAGATCCATCGGCCAATGATTGTGGCTATCCACCGCTTCCAATCAGATGACTAATGAGTGTAGGTTCAACTAGATATGGCAACAGAGTGGGTTAGCTCTATCCCCAACTATGACCCTCCAACTTTTAACTAAGCGTAGGTCTATGCCTATAGCGGCACTCGTTGGGTGCATGTGCTCATGCCTGGCTAGGACACTATTGGCTGAGCTCCATACCTATGTCTAGATATGACCATGTCTGCCTTTGTTGGCTAGTGCTCATTAACTTTGCATTCAGAATCATCTCTAGAGTCGTATATGCCCTATATAATGATAATTTATTCTTTAGATCTAGCTATTATTTTTTTTATCATTATAACGACAGATATCTCTCACTTGATAGAACGGGAAAAATACTATTAGATTATATATAAGGTCATTCGCGAATCTATCTATTAATTCTCTTAAATAAATCCCAAATAATTAAGTTATACATTGTTACTAGACTAACTAAATGAGCTTTGGATATTTTTTTAAACATGAACAAAACCATCTTTAGGTAGTTTTAGAGTGCATCTCATGCACAATCCTTCCATATTGTAATATCGGTTTGAACCAAAACTTTTAAATGTTATAATTAGATCTTCAATTTTAATAATTAACAAATAAAACTAGAACTCGTAAATTATCTCTTTAAATTTTGTGTGATCATGGTATAAAAACTCTTTTGAACTTATTAAAATTTATGTTAATACTCCATGAAATTTGCCTCAGTGCATTGTTTAACAAAAAAAAGCTAACATCCTTTACATTATTACTTTATCAAAATTTATTGGAGATCATCCACAATATTTTAAAATTTAAGGATATATATTTGCACCAAGATAAATGATTTTATTCACCTTCATTAATTTGACTCTATGTGTGCACTTAAATTGAATTGTGAGCCACTTTGAAAGACCGAAAGGGTCTATTTATGTATACTGGTTTAGTATCATTCTGGCATCATTTTCAAATCGAACTGATCTTGATATGATATCGATAAAAACCGACAGTTTTACTCATAAATTGAATCAATACAGATATGATATCAATGAATTATAGATGTTGATTCGATACAGACCCGATATCGACAACATATAACAATTCAAATAAGCCCTATTATAAGTTAAACCAAATTATTTACAGAGAAAATAATGAGATTGCGATTTAGTTTGATTGAGTTTCTAGTTTGTTTGTTTTGGTTTAAGATTTTTTAAACCTAATTATCATGCCTTTTGTTGAGAGGCTATTTTGATCAATGGACCCCTAGTCTCAATCTAACCTCTTGAGGCCATGGGTTGATCTATTGGCCTAGGAGACAATATGTTCAAAGCCCATGATCACATAAGGATAACCTTAGATAAGGATTGCAAGGCTGAACTGAGTTGCCTACAATAGTAGCTCAATAGTCTCTTATCAATCTCAATATTATCTACTAAGGTCTTCAAAATTCTTTAGGAAAGTAAATTAAACTTGTTAGTTGTCTCCAGCTAACATGACAGTCTCTAGAAAGTATCCTAATTTAAGAAGATGAACTTGCTAAATCATCTTAGATTCACCATCTTAGACTATCAAAGGAAGTTCTTTTTTTTTTTTTTTTAATTGGAGTTTATTCACTTTCTAAATCAAATGTGAAACTGCTACTATAAATACCTCTTACCAAGTTCAAGTCAGATAAATTTTCTCTCATAACTTTCTAACCATTTTGCTATTGGTTGTCTTCACATAGTTATTAGCTCGAGTAATGGATTGGTCATGCTGGATAACCTTTTAGTGCCTATTGACTACGTCTTATTTTGTAGGCCTAAGACCAGTAAATTCAAGGATGGCCAATACTAGAATGTGTAGATCATTGTTCAAGTGGATTTGTGCTTGGAAAATTTTACATCTTATGTGGAAGATTGTATGCTGTCCAATAAACCCAAATAAACACATATACAATGGCTGAAAATCCAAAAGTAAGAATGCTACTCAAGGAGTCGTTTCTGTTAGGGGTTAGGTACCTAACGCTGCTGACTTAAACTTGATCGATTTGAACACAAATGCTATTATAGCCTCCAACTCGCTTGTTAGTAATTTGTTGTGCTAGTGTAAAATTAATAGTTACTTAGTACCAGAATGTGCTACATAGCAACTAAGAACTTAAAAACTTAGTTGGCTATAACCTAACAAGGAAATAATCCACCATTGGTACTTCTTACAGATGAAGGATATATTTTCCCAGTTCCCAAAAGCAAACGTGCAAGTGAAAGTTGTGAATGGTCACATTTGTACACTTGCACTTTGTGCTCAATTAGGAGATGTGAATGGATAGTTGGCTTGTATGCTTATGGGATCTTATATAACTTCGAGCCAATGTCCATCCTAAATCCCTTGTTACGAAGGAGAAGAAACTATTTCATGAGATGACTAATAACGAATCAAAGGAATATATCAATAAGAAGATCCCTAATACTAAGGGAACCAAGAAAGAAGGACGTGTCATTATGACTTTAGAACCTACAGGCCTTTTTTTCAAGATGGTTCAAGAGTAAGTTTTCACTTCCCAACTCCAACTTCCTTCTTTAGATGGCTATGCTGGTAGTATTGACTTAGAGGACCATGTGGCATACTTTAAGACCCACATGACCCTACAAGGCTTTAGTAGAGCACTCATGTGCAAGGCTTTCCTAAACATATTTCATAAAGTAATAAACACTTGGTTTAATTAACTCGCCCCAAACACTATAAGTTACTTTAAGAACTTGCCTCCTAGCAAACCCCTAGAGAAGGATACCTCGTTCCTCAATCGATCAAGCATGGTAAAGACGTGGATCTTTGGGATTACATACAATGGTTCTCCAAGGCTGTGCTCAGTATTGTAGATGTTGATAAGGTAGTCACGCTACACATTGCGATGCAAGGAGTAGACTCTTTTGGGGACTTCTTTAGAGTCTTGATTAAAAATATACCTAACAGTAGGACCTTATAGAAATTCAAAGAAAATTAGAAAAAAGATATGATTTATGATGACGCCATTAGGCTTAACAAGAAGTGGAATGCGTAAAGATTGCGCCTCATAAGGATAATGGGAGTAAAAAGTACCAAAGCTTGGTTAAGGATTGAATTGGTGGTAAAATGAGTGTACTTCTATTCAGGAAAAAGAAAATGAGAGAGTACATCACTCATATAGACAACTTGGTACATTAACCTTCCTAATACGAGTGAGAAGGACAAGGTTGCCAACAAATAAATGACGAGGTTGCTACTAACAACAACATGGATAAGGTACCTAGTGGTGTTGTAAACACCATAGTAGATGGGCCACATAAAGGGTGTAAGATAAGTTGTTCTAGCTCGATTGGTACCTCAAAGGGAAACTAATTCATAATCTTGTGTGCAAACAAGCAAATAACGCATACCTCCATAACTTTCTCTGATAAACACCTTGAGACAATTCAACTTCTTCACCATGTTGCTCTTATCATCTTAGTCCAGATTGCTTGTTTCAATGTGAAGAAGTTGATGATAGATAAGAGGAGCAGCATTGGCATCATTTTTAATAATGACTATGAATAACTGACCCCTAAATTGAAGAATAACCTCAAGCCTTATGATCATAACTTGTATGGCTACAATAATCAGCTTGTTCATGCAAGAGGAATCATCTTAGTTGTTTTTTTCTTTTTTGCCATAGAATCATCTTAGTCTTGATGGAACTAGGTGATGAAAATAACACCCTCGTCCATGAGATTGGGTTTGTAGTATTGATTGTTGGTCTCCTTATATCATAATTCTAGGGTGACTTAGCCAATCCATCTTTGGCATAGTCTTGTCTCTTACTAACTTGAAAGTTAAATTTTTTAACTTAAAAGGATCGATTTTGTAAAGCAGAGAGGAATCTATTGAGAGATTCATACCTTCATGCTCTAGCTCAAGAGGATGTCTTACAGTTCAAGGCTACCATGAAAGTGTAACCTGATATTTGGGATAATCTATGGAAAAAATTAAATAAATATAACTTGAGATTACCCCTGCTAGACCACATAGATTTAGACATCTAAATACCTCAACCTACAAAGCAACTTGCCCAATTCATCCAGAGCAATTTAGAAATATTTACTTCATTGCTAGTCAATATGCTGGCATCTCTTCAGACATTGTGACATTGTAACACATTATCCTCATATCAATCTGGCCATTTAGTCCTTTAAGAAAAAGAAGCAAAACTTTGTAGTTGAAAGACAGACTGTTATTGAGGAAGAAGTATAGATACTACTTAAGGTTGGCTTTATTAGGGAATAAAGGCAAATGGGAGATGGCGAATATGTATCAACTACACAAACCTTAACAAAGCTTGCCGTAAGGATTGCTAACAACTCATTTTCATGCATAAATTGCAAAAGATATTTTGCGTTACTTTTATTTATTTTTAAAGAGATATTGGTTATCATCATCATCATCATCATCATTATTTATTTTGGTATTTATTTATTTCAGGTATCTTTAATAAAAGAAATGGAATTTGAATATAATTGATTTATTTTGGAGAATTTTGAAGAATAAATCAATTATATGCATTGAAAATGGATCTATAAGAAGAGAAATTTCAAGTTATTGGAAAATAAAGGAGAATAATTTGAAGAATTATAAAAAAAACCTTGAAGATAAATTAAAGTCAAGTTTTTCACATTAAGCATAGGTTGAAACATGACCATGTTTTTAGACATGTGCTTCTCGAAGTTATTTGAATTGATATATTTTGCATAATTTTGAGCATTTTTATTAGCATATAAATTTGACTTTAGGGTTTCTTGAAGAGAGAGAGAGAGAGAGTTTAGAAAGTAAGTTTTTAGTATAGAAGAGAGTGATTTTGAGGTGTATTTAAAAAAAGGAACTTAATTCTTATTTAGAAGAGTTAGGATTCATTGAAGATTTATATATTGAATTTATTCTTTTTCACATCGTTTTCCTTGGTTGTTATTGTTTTTCCCATGAATAAGGTGATTTATATTATGTTATTGATGAATATGAGTGGGTAATTATTTAGTTTCTAGGTATATGATGGTCTTAAAAATCATGGTTAAGAATATTGCAATTCAATTTTTATAATCTCATTACTCTAGTATCTAATTATGTGTGTTTATTAACTTGCTTTCTTGTTTAGCACACATAAAAAAGCCAAGTTAGATATTATATATAGAAGGATATCATTTCATATATATATAAATTAGATCTGCATAATTAGATGGAGTTTCATGCAATCTTGACTATCGGACAACATAATTTTGCTAGATTAGAACGAAACCTATTAGAGTAATTCATAGATCAGGAAATAATTGACCGCGAGTATGATAATCTTTCGAAGTAATGCAATTTTAATTAATTAATTTGAAAGTTTCTAATTAATTAATATATTAATGATTGTGGATTCTGGCAATATCTACCACAATCAACATTTGGAAATTCTACAGTGTGGAATAATTATAAGACATAGTTTGAATGTAGAAAATTTATCATATGTAATTTTAATGGTATGTCTAAGTATGACTAGAGGGTTGATATTAATTTTAATTGAATTAAGAATAGTAATATTAATATCCTGATTATTTAGCTGAGATAGTTGATAAATAATAATTGCTGGTAACTATAGTAGTCTCCTTTTAAGATAGACACTTAATTTAGTTTACTATACTAGGGGCACTTGCATGCAACCATAAATAGACTAGCTCTTTGCCTTTACATTTGAACATTCATTCTCAATTTCATAGATGCCTTCTCCGGGTACAATCAAATCAAGATGAAACCTATAGATGAGGTTCGTACTTCTTTTCGCGTTTTAAGACATACTACTACAAAAATGCCTTACCAAGGCGGCCTCCCGAAGGCTAGTGATATAAATTTTTAAGCACTATATCAGGTGTAAGGTGAAAGTACATGTCAATGATATGATTGTGAAGAACAAAAAGTCTAAAAATCACCTTAAAGACCTATTGGAGACTTTTGATTGGTTGCGCCACATAACTCGAAGCTAAACCCTTGAAAGTTTGTGCTTGAGGTAGCATCATGCAAGCTTTTGGGGTACCTAGTCGAACAACATAGTATTGAGGCTAACTTAAAAAAGATTCGTGCATGCAATTTCTTAAATCAGTCACAGAGGTCCAGAAAATCACGGAAGGATTATTGTGTGAACATGCTCATGTCCCATAGTAGATAGGTCCTTAGAGTTCTTCATGCGTTGAAGAACCTAACCAACTTCTAGTGGAAAAATAAAAGTGAAGTACCTTCATCGAGTTGAGATCCTTAATGACACCCTTACCTATCTTCTTTAAGCCTGTCCCTAAGGAAGAACTCTATTTTTATCTAATAGTTAAAGATCAGATGCTCCCCTCTATCCCAGTAAGGGTTGAAGGAGGAGAGAAACTAAACTTATTTATTATGTTTGCCAGATTCTACAATAATGAACTCCTATACACTAAGGTGGAGAAGTTTACTTTTGTTGTCATCGTCTCAACAAGGAAGCTCAGGCCTTATTTTGAAGCTCATTAGGTTATTGTCTTAACCGACCAGCATCTTAGGATAATATTCCTTAAGCTTAATACATCGAGAAGAATGATGAAGTATGTTATGAAACTAAGTAACTTCAAAGTAAAAACAAACGAAAGAGGCTATCAAGGTTTAAGTGTTAACAAACTTCATCACTGAGTTCACAGGTAATGATAGTATCCCAATTCAAGAAGAACCCCATGAGTGACCCTTAATGTAGACAGATCCTCCATTGAAAGAGGGAGTGGAGCATGTTTAGTCTTAGAAGGATTACGTGGGGCTAAAGTTTGGTTAGAAACAATGAAGCTAGATAGAAGGCTTAAATTGTGGGACATGAGCTTGCAAAACACATTGGCATCTAAAAATTGAAAATCATGCCAAACTCTATGGTTGTTGTACAATAAGTCAATGACGAGTAAGGGACCTAAGGTGAAGCCATGTTCATATATCCAGATCTTCCAAATGCTAGTATTTGAGTCCCCTCCTTGGAATATTCTTGAGATACCAAAAGACGGAATGATGAAGCTAATAAGCTCTATGAAGCTAATAAGCTCCTAAACTTCATCCCCATAAACATCCATTGCCCTAAGAGAGGGGAAAGCGAGATATTCGTTGAATAACTACCTAATTAGAGTACTAGAAAAAGGCATAATGCATTCTTGGAAATAATAGATGTCCATATCGAAGCTGAATTGAATTGGATGACTCTAATACTTGACTATCTTAAACATAGCACCCTTCCAGACAAATCGAACCATAATAAGGAGACTAATGTATAGCATAACTAACTTCACACTTATTGATGGAATGCTTTACAAATAGGGTTTCACTCTCTCCCTCTTCTTGTATCTCAGCATAGATGAAGAACAAGAAGTCGTTCAAGACCTGCATATCGGGATGGCCTTAGAGAAGGACCATGAGGCCTAACCGAGTTGCCTTGCACAATAGCAGCTTAGAGGTCTCTTCTTGATCTTAATATTATCTACTAAGGTGGATGGAATTCTTTCCTAAGTAAACCAAACTTATTCATTGTCTTTAACCAAAATGTCAATCTTTACAAGGTTTCCTAGTATGAGAAGATGTACTTGCTTGATTATCTTGGATTCACTTTCTAAAACTATTAAAGGCATCTTCCTATTTGAATTATTCACCTTCCTGAATAAATATGAAACTACTAATATAAATAACCTTTGTGAGTTTAAGTAAGATATGTTCACTCTCATAATTTTCTAACCATAATGTTGTTTATAAAACAAATTGCGCAATCGAAAACGATCATAGCAAGCAGAAAGTAAAGAACACATAGATTTTACGTGGAAACCCTTTCGGAAAAAACCACGGGCGAGGTGAGAGAGGAATCACACTATATCAAAGAAGGAGTACAAAGGTTTGAGAGAATTACAACTCTAAACTTTCAGATCTCTCAATGGAAATTTTGTGTATGTGATGTGTTATGTATATAACCCTAGAAACAACATACATATGTGTGTGTGTGTGTGTGTGTGTGTAGAAGAATAACCGACATAATAGCCTAATTATGACATTTAAATATGTAATTAATGAGTAATAAATTCCTGAATTATGACCGTTAAATGTATAATGAATGAATAATAAATGTGCAGTCAAATATTCATTCATTAACATTTAACTACAAGAGTCGGTTACAGAAATCGGGTCACAAACTCCAACAATCTCCACCTTGACACGAATTCTGGAGTAACAAACATAATAAACTCCAAAACTTTGATAAACAACTCCACCTCTTCCACAAGTTCCTCAAAGGAATCAATTAGCTATCGACACTTAGAAGTTTAAGCAATGCTTAAACTTTGCAATGGGAAGTGTCTTAGTCAACATATCTGCAGGGTTTCATGAGTGCTCACCTTGCTCACTGCAATATCTCTTCGAGTAATAATATCACACACAAAGTGATAACGGACGTCGATATGCTTAGTCCTTTCATGGAACAATGATCCATAGTCAAAAATCGTACTCTGACTATCACAAAATACTATAGAGGTCTTCAAATTACTAACTCAGAAAACAACCCTTTCAACCAGATAGCCTCTTTAATCACCTCTGTAATAGCCTTGTATTCTGCCTCTACAGTTGATGGGCAACATTAGCTTGTAAGGTGCTTTCCAACTAATTGCATAGCTACTAAGATAGAAAACATACCCTATGATAGATTTTCTTTTATCCAAGTCCTCGGTGAAATCAGAATCAACAAATCCGACGACCCTATCTCTAGTTTTCCCTAAATGTAAACATACATTAGTAGTTCCTCTTAAGTATCTGAAGATCCATTGGATTGCTTTCTAGTGTTCCTTGCCAGGATTCGCCATATACCTACTGACAGCATTAACGGCATATGCCAAATCTGGACGCTGCAAATCATTGCATACATAAGACCCTAATGCACTAGAGTAAGGGACCTTTGACATATAGTCAATTTCATCTTTCTGATTTAGGAGACTAATCAGACGACAGTCTGAAATGACCTGCTAACGGGTACTAACAGGTTAGCACTCTTCATATTGAACTTGGAGAGTATCTTCTCAATATACCCTTTCTGACTTAGGTGTAATACACTTGATTTTCTGTCTCTTAAAATTTCCATACCAAGAATCTTCTTGGCTGCACCCAAGTCCTTCATCTCAAATTCCTTGTTCAATTGTGCTTTGACCCTGTCAATCTTTCCTCTATCCTTAGCCGCTATCAACATATCATCCACATATAAAAGTAGATATAGAAACGACCTATTTCACAGCGCTTGAAATATACACAGCTGTCAAATTACTTCTCCTGAAATCATGAGAAGTCATAAAGAATCAAATCTTTTATACCACTGTCGTGGTGATTGCTTCAACCTATATAGGGATTTCTTTAATCTGCACACATGTCTTCTTTTCCTAAGACCTCAAAACCTTCTGTTGGTGCATGTAAATGTCTTTCTTCAAGTTCTCTATGTAAAAATGCAGTCTTCACATCAAGCTGCTCTAAACTCAAGATCCTCCATAGCCACAATATCAAGCTGCTCGAATCGAGCTGTGTTTCATAACAAGAGAAACACGTAAGTAAAATCAATACCTGGTATTTAACTTATCCTTTCGCAACAAGCTTGCTTTGTATTTGGGTTCTTCACAACTTGAGTCTTCTTCCTTTTTTCTTATAAACCCACTTGCAACGAACGACTTTCTTACCCTTGGGAAGTTTCACTAACTCTCATGTTCGATTCTTCTGCAGGGATTCTATTTCTTCTTGCATGACTATCATCCACTATACCATAATCATCACAACTAATTGCTTTTGTGTAAGTAGATGGTTCCAACTTGAATCAACATCATTGGCCACATTCAATGCATATGCGACTATATCTGCTTCCCCATATCTCTATGGAGGCTTTATCCTCTCCCTGGGTCTGTCCTTGGCAATTGAATACTGTGGTTGCTGAGATGTAGAAGTCGATTGAGAGATAGGCTTTGTTGAATTTGTATTGATATCAAACTCCACTGCATACTTGGTTTCTGTTGGGTTTCATCAGAAGTAACGACAGGAAATAAATCATGCAACATGGCAGATTCATCAAATATAACGTCCCTACTAATAGCAACTTTCTTCAATTCGGGACACCACAATTTATATCCTTTAACCCTAGTCTTGAAACCAAGAAACACACACTTTAGGGATCTAAGCTCAAGTTTGCCATTGTTTACATGAGCATATGCAACATCCAAATATTTTCAAATCAGAATAATCTGCAGGGGATCCATAACATATGTCATGTGGAGTCTTCTTCTTAATGGAAGTCGACGGAGATCTATTGATCAGCAAACAACTGTGGAGGCAGCTTCCACCCAAAAAGATTTTGGCAACTTCGAATTGGAGAGCATACATCTCACCTTTTCCATAATGGTCCTATTCATACGTTCTGCAACCCTGTTTTGCTGGGTTATACTAGGAACCGTGAGATGTTTAACAATCCATTTAGACTTGCATAAGTCATTGAATTCGTTGGAGCAGAATTCCAAGCCATTATTAGTGCATAGACGCTTCACCTGTTTCTAATCTGTTTCTCAATCATCGTCTTCCACACTTTGAATATAGATAAGGCATCGCTTTTCTACTTCAAGAATATGCCCAAACCTTTCTGGAGTAATCATCTATAATGGTCATGATATAGCTGGCACCGCCACTGGCGGGCACTCTAGTAGGACTTCAAAGGTTAGATTGAATATGGTCCAGAGTCCCTTTAGTATTATGCATGGTTGTCAAACTCGAGTTTCTACCTAGAATCGCTAAGGGGTCCGTAGAATCGGAATGTAAAATCGAAACGTAGAATCGTAAATTCTACAACTAATGTAAATTTGTTTACAAAAACTATTGATATACTTACTAAACTAATAAAACTTGGAATAGATTATGAAAATAAAGAATTTAGTATTAAATTAATTATGTACAACCAAAATTTAAGTTTTACCAATCATAATTCACATACTGTCATTAATATATTTAGTATAATTTTATAATTAAAATAATTATTTTTATTTAATGATGGTTCATAATCTATAATTATTAAGATGTATTATAAATCATTTAAATTCATGTGTAAATAACTAGTTTTGTGTAGTAATGAATATTTTCATGGTCACTATATATTTGCACAAAAAATCATTACATAAAAAATCATTATATTTATGGTAAATAAATTTATAGATAGAAAATTATTAAAAAAGAAAAAAATATAGCACTGTATATATTATTTAATTTTCATTCAAAATGTTCAAAATATCATAGTATATAACCTAAAAAAAAAAACTCTCTAAAAAAACAAAAAAAAGGACATAAAAGGAAAAGATATTAAAAAAACTAAAATTAAGTTAGATTAAGATAAATATCAAGAATCAACCCCAAAAACCCTAAATATATATTAAATTGATTGCATTTTTAAAGTTCAAATAGAAAAAAATTATAAAATTACAACTTTACGATTATACTACGATTCTACTACCGATTCTACCACCGATTCTACTCACGATTCTACGATTTTACTTATAAGTTTACTCAAAAAACGATTTTGTATGCGAGTTGAATCGAAATATCATCATTAACTCGTAAACACGTAAAAACGTATGAGTAGACTCGCGAGTTTGACAACCATGGTATTATGGGTACCTGTGGTGGACCTAACTCGTTTCTGCTTTCCAAATACGTAGTGTTCACAAAACTTTAATTTGCTGATGCCTTGCCTATCCAGAAGTCCTCGCTTACTTAATTCTGCCATACCGCTTCACTCATATGCCCCAGACGTATATGCCATAGCTTAGTGGCATCTTCATCCGACAAGGAGGAACCAATGGTTGCATTACCTGTCATAACAGAACCCTGCAATGAACAAAGATTAGCAGTCTTTCTATGGCCTTTCATCACCACCAGCGAACCTTTATTGATCTTCAGGACTTCACCTTCACCTATATATCGATACCCTTTTCAGATCAAGGGTACTTAGAGAAATCAAATTTCTCTTCAAATCAGGAACTTGTCTCGCATCACCAAGCATTCTAACCACACCATTAAACATCTTGATCTTAATCGTTTCGATACTTGCAACTTTACAAGAAGTGTTATTTCCCATCAAAATAACACCTCTGGAAACCGTTTCATATGTTGAAAACCAATCCGGATTGGGACACATATGAAAGGTACATCCAGAGTCTAAAATCTACTCTTTACTGGTCTGTGAATCACTATCAGAAGCAACAAGATCATCATTAGTATGATCTTCAAAAACATCGGCCTCAGTCGTTTTATCAGATTGATTTTGCTTTTGATTCTCACCAGTCTTCTTATTTTTATTCTGCAGTTTATAATAATCTGCCTTAATGTGGCCTTTCTTCTTGCAATAGTTACAGGTTTTAAATCTATTTGAAGATTTAGATTTGCCTCTGAAATTCCCACCAGACTTACGGTTTTGACTCCTACCACGTGCTACCAAACTTTTAGAAGTAGACTCAAATTTAATTACAAAATGTTTCATCTTTTCAAAAGAGCTTAAACCAGCATAAACTTTATCAATTGACAAAGTATCATGACTATATGGAAGAGTATCTCTAAAGGTCGCATATGATGAAGGCAAAGAATATAATAGGATTAAACCTAAATCCTCTTCATCATACTTAACTTCTAACTTTCTAAATCAGAAACAATTTCTTTAAAGGTTGTTAAGTGATCATCAAGAGACGCACCTTCTCCAAACGATGAAAATACAATCTTTGTTTCAAATGCAACTTACTGATTAAGCTTTTCGTCATGCATAGTTATTCCAGTTTCAACCACAATGCGTCGTGGTCTTCTCCTTAAGCACATCCTGAAGAATCCGATTCGATAGATGGATGGATCTGCGAAAGGGCTTTTTGGTCTTTTCGCTGCTTTTCATCCGATGACCAAGATACAGGCATCTTGTCAAACCCTAGAAGTGCATCATCAAGATCCATCTGTGCTAGAACTGCTCGCATCTTCACCTGCCACAACGAGAATCTAGTGTTGCTATCCAAAAGAGGAATATCGTACTTCATGGTTGTCATTATCAAAACCTACACTTTGATACCAATTGTTAGGGTCTGGAGTATGCCTTCAGTGGGGAAAATCCAATGAGCTTTGTGAAAGATTACACAAATGGGCTTTAGACACCATCTTTAACTCAAAACCTTAAGGCAATGGGTTAATGGGATTTCCCTCTTATAAACTCTTCACACAAGTCCCATATGTCCCATGTGGGATTCTCACACTTGCACCTTAACAATATCTCCCCCTCAAGTGTGAATCTCCACAATGGGGTAGTCATACTCTCCCTCAACAAGAGCTTATCAAATTGATTTCACTAAACCCCTTTATGAGTGTTCCACCTACTCACCATGGGTTTCAAAGACGAGTCATACCACAAAGCTCTTCTTTCCACTGGGTGAGCCAACCATGGGAGATTCCCAGCAGAACCATCTGCTCTGATATCAATTGTTAGGGTCTGGAGTATACCTTCAGTCGGAAGAAATCCAATAGACTTTGTGAAAGATTACACAAATGGGCTTTAGATACCATCTATAACTCAAAACCTTAAGGCAATGGATTAATGTGTCTTTCCTCTTATAAACTCTTCACATAAGTCTCATATTTCCCATGTGGGATTCTCACACTTGCACCCTAACAGCCACGTTGGACAATTCCTTGATGCCCACTAACCATGTCTTGTCTTGTAGGCTTGGTACATATAGATCATTGTTCAAGTGTTACTAGATAAGCCTCGAAGTGATTCCATTGGATGATCTCTTGACGTCCACTAACCATATCTTGTCTTAGAGGCTCAATACTAGTGGATTCAAGGCTTGTTAGACTTATATAGTAGATGTAGATCATTGTTCAAGTGGATTAATACCTCTATAAATTTAAATCTGCTTGAAACACATTTCTTGAAATTACATCGTATATACTTTTTGTTTTGAACTGATTTAACTCGGTATACAGGGTTTCGTTTATGTTTATATTACATTTTATTTTATTTTATTTAATGACTTCATTGTAATGCGCCTATGAGAACCGCTATGCATTGCCTTTCTCCACCGGATTAATTATTGCAAATCCTCAATAGATAGCCTATGATAAGATCCGGACGAGGGTTAACTTCAAACAGCAGTTCTTTCCACGTCAAAGGCTTGCCAGTTTTAGAAAACACGTTGTCCTTTCAAGCTTTTATTATTTAATTGGATTTTGTAACTAAGCTAGGGAATTTCTATTTGGGACCTTGGCACAAGGTCTTATGTGAAAAATCTCCTTATTTTAGGTCCTACGGGATAGAGGGATCTTTAAAATTTTGGGATCTCCAACTAAGAACTGAAAAAAGTAAGATTCTTTATTTTTTTTTTATAATTTTTTTTTATTTTGTTAAGTGTATTATGTAAATATATGAGACCTATAATATCTAAAAAGATGTGAATAGCCTTATGTAAATAATTTTAGGAGAATTTTTACGGTCCCATTAACGAACCGTTTAGTCAACTATCTAACCATTAAAATAAATATAGTAATTAAAATATTAACTATTTTAGTAATTTAATCGGTTAGGTATGATATGAACCGTTAGATAGTAATATGATCGGTTTCATCAAAATTAATGATGGAACCATAGAATTTCTTTAACTTTAGGAACAAAGTGATGCGATTCTTAAAATTAAATTAAGAGGCTCTTAAAAATGCTGATGTTACACAATTAAAGAGGTCTTTAGAAGTCCTAGATACTTTCGTTTTTATATCTTTTAAGGAAGTCTCCTAAAAATAAATGAACAAAACCTTTAAAAATTTAATATAAAATGATTACATGATTTAATTAAAAATAAATGATTACAAATCCTGTGAGGGTTCTCGTACGCACTTCCACGATATCCTTATACCTATTTTCCATATATTAGCAATTTTAAATTACAAGTCACAAGATAAAATGAATAATTTTACTCGATATATATTTATAATTTTATGAGTTAATCAATATATGTGTATATGTACATACATATATATAACTTATTTAAATAGTTTTTAATAAGTTAGCATGAAGAATGGATTATTATTAAAGCATCCACATAGAAAACTTTACAATACGTTAACACTTAAAAAAAAACTCCTTTCATCAAGAATCTCATGAAAAGTCTTCCTTCTATCAAGATCCTCACCACTTTATAGAACTTTATTTTTTAAATATTTTTATGGATTTATTTATTTTTACATAATATTCACTTCACATAAAATAATAATATATTATGAAGGAACAAAAAATTAACAAACCCCCCCATTTGTAGCGATTTCAACACATGAGATTTTTAGTCCAAAAACTCGTATTAAAGACCTCAGATATGGATAGGGATTGTAATTCAAAAAGCAATTTAAGTCGGCAACGAGTGGACCGCATAAATGCGATCGCCTTGAATGATTCCATCTTTATATAAAGATGAATAGAGAAAAAAGGAAGAAAAACAAAGGAAGATCGAACAAAGAAAACGGTCTACATTATTAAAGATTGCGAATCAATCAACGAGAAGCTTTGTTTTGTCTTGTTGCTTAATCATTAGCAAGGAATAAATTTCATTGAGATGCCCTGGTATTTTTTTTTTTCCCGTTTCCCTCATTATTCACTTAGTAAGTATTTCTTCATATCTTAAGAAGGGAACCGTCTATATGTATTTCTTTATTTTAATTATGTATTACATTTATGGTTGTCAAAATTATGAATTGACTATTCACTACAATATATAGAATCGAGCAAAATTGTACAAAATTGTGCAAAATCGATAAAATCATAAACGTATAGAATAATACATCTGAATTCATAATTCTATGTAAACTTTGCATCTGAACAATTTTATATCCATTTTAATTAAAAAATATAAAATCATAAATTGAAAGAATTGTATATTAAACTTACGATTTTGACAATTATGATTACAACTATTATGATAGAAGATTGAACTTATCCATATTGCTAAGATACAAGAGTCTTGCCTCTTGCCTTCTACATGTATTCATTTGTTTGTTTGGTTGGAAAACAATAGTTAATTATCATATTGTATAAGAAAGAAACGCTCCTATATTTAGATGAAATTTGCTGTCATAAAGATACTATCTCCATTTTGTTCCAGCAAATACAAGATTACTACATATATATAAAAATAGCAATTATTTTCTTTATTCTAGGGATTTTTTATTTTTTAAAATTTGTTAACACATGTCAAGTTTCTATTAGCTAGGCATGATGGGGACAACATCTATGGTCAACAAATGTTTTTTTCCCTATAATTGGTAAATACTTATTTTTTCAACAATATTTTTTAGATTGTAATACATTGGAGACATTTTTGAGATTCATATCACACAAAAGCCATGTGAAATTTAATTTGCTATTATTGAAGGCACAGCATTTTTAAACTGCTGATAAGTAGTGACAATAATTGAAAATAAAATTGCCACTATAAATTATCAATTACATTAATTATTCTTAAATCGCCACTAATTTACAGACTTACAGTAATAATTGTGTATTAAAAATAACGTGATTAGTACTAATTATCTACTAAATTTGAAAGGGAATTAAACTTTCTTATTCCACTTTTGGTTGCTGATCGATTATAGATTTGTATATATAGTTTTCAATCGAAGATATGCCCTTTATTTAAGCCGGAATCAATAATTTAAGCACTCAAAGTAATTATTGGCCCGAAAGTGCAATCAAGGCTTGATGAGTTCACGTCGTGCTTGAAGTTTACCAAAGCTTCTAGCCATTACGGCCAAAATAATATTCTTTTATAGTTTATCCCTATGACCCTGGACTACAATTCATAGTTCCTTTCAGTTTTTACCTAATATAATTCTTGGGCTACCATCATAATTCAATTAGGCTACTTGTTTAGGCTCTATTTGTTTTATCTTTTTTAGGTATGTTATTTTTTTGTTTTCAAATAGATATTTGTCAAGAAATATATACAGATGAAAAATAGATATTTTTACTCATAAACATATCAAATAGATCAAATACAAATACAATATATAGAAGATACACATAAAAAATCAAACAACCCAAACAGATCCTTAGAAGATTACCGTCCCCATTTTCATATCAATACGGATTAGAATTATGAACTAGTTAACCCTATTTGTAATTTATATACTCGTGCTTGGCCTTGGTTTGCCCACTTAATATTGATTTGACTACAATAAAATTAAGTTTAAACTAAATACTCAATTACAATTTATTAGTTGAGCCACTTTCACAACATCTAAATTGGCAAATGCACAAAATGAATATAATTGATCTCAAGTGGAGTTTATGTATGAATCATGTTTAAGCAAAATGGAGACATCGATATTATTTTAACTAGAAATAAAGTAGGGATAAGGAAATAAACATTTAAATAAAAATTTACAAAAATATCACCGAATTGAAAAAAAATCTGAAAAATAGGCAAGTTAATTTCAAGAAAACAAATTGAATTGTAATGAACTTGTTTTCCTGAAGGAGTTTAATGTAACTGTAATGAAAATCGTCTCTTCAAAACATGAGTTCATGTATTAAATTGCCTTTTTAGGAGACGAGTTGTCCAAGACAATTTTAATGAACTCGTCTATTGAAAAAACATGTTCAATACAACTTGAACTCGTTTGTTTAAAAGATGAGTTTAACTTGTCTATTTTTAAAATAATTTTTCGTCCACATTTTTATAATCTTCCATGAAAATATAATTTTTTTTACTTAACCCACAGTATGTTGGATATAAATAAGTTTAATCGAGTGAAGAAAATAATTTAAAATCATATAAGAAAAAGTCAATGCTTAAAAAGAAGTCAGTGGATATTTATATTCTTAAATAGGCTATAAATTGAAATATGCGATCACTATCAGCCTGCCATAATCTTGTCTAATTCAAGTACCCTTGGTTTTATCATTATCTCTTTGTCTTCATTAATCATAGAAAATATGTTGCTTGTCCTTTTGCTTTTGCCCTAACCCAGTTGCAAATAGCTTAATTTAGATTCCAATACCATACATCTTTCATGTCTAAATTATTTTGTGGAATAAATGTTCTTATTCTTGTACCAACCATATTATATATATATTTTCATGCGCCCATATGACCTAATCTCATGATATTGACATGAATGGAATTTTTCTTTTCTTCATGCGCTTCTTTTTTCCTTGTTCCTCCATAATTTAATTGATGCATTTACTTAATAATAGGGACAACGTTAAGATCAATACCTGAATTTGAGTTGTATTTACAGGTGTGGATATTAAAGTATATAGCAATGGCAATTCGTATTAATAGGTCGTGCTTGTTTTTTTATTTCAAATTCAAGCTGTATTAGTGCTAAAAGAACATAAAATTGATTATTGATCGTAAATAATTAAATTATAAGATTATAATGTTTATTTGTATCATAATTGCATCTCGCTAGTTTCTTGTGTTTTTAATTGTGTCTTGTCTTGTGTTATCATATTGTGTTAATAATTACCAATGCTATTAATATATTTTATTAAATTAAAAATATAGGATACCCTGGGGTTAAACTACATAAAAGAAGTTCTCAAAAATAGTAAATAATTGAGACATACTATAAAAACACTTTCTATCACAAAAATTATCATTGCTAATTGTTTTTGTAAAAATATGACTTTTTTTACTAATTTTCTATCACAAAATTTCTATTTCTAAAGGTTAATTTTCTTACAGTGAGTGAGCTCGATCTTTTCTTCCCATCATGAAAGAAAAAGTTACATGAAACAATATGTATATATGTCCTTTAAAATACTAACATCAATTAAATTGAAGGAAAATTATGTAGCCTTTAGAAGATTAATGTGTGTGTGTATGCATATTTCTTTCAGTGATTATAATATAGAGATTGATTCATATTGACCCATCTCATTTGAAAGATGAAAGTTACAGATGTTCTATGGTCACGTCATGAAGCCATGAATATCAGCTATTTTAGTAGTTCGATTACGGTTGTACATGACATGAATCATTGGATGGTGACAAAATTGATTCTGTCAAAATTAGTAACAAAATCTTAAAATTTCCTTGAAAGTTAATAATACTAAATCATAACACTATGGATGAAATCATATATTCTCATCCTAATGGAATCACCATGAAAACAATATAAATGGATTTCTACTTCCATATGTCTCATGTTCTTTTTAAGGAGAATCTAATGTAAAGCAAACAGTGGGACCATATATAGATGTCAAGGTCAATATTTATAGTACTAAATTTGATTGGCATAAAGCTGTCGACAGATTAAAGCTGGGGTGTCAATTTTTTGCCCTCTTTTAATTCATTTTTTCACATGCAAATAATGGTATATTCTCTTTTTGATATATTCATAGGAAACCCTAATCTCTTTGATTTCACAAGAAAATCACAAAGTAATAATTAGCGTTATCCTTTATAATCATTAGCTTATTTATAATATAGTAGGTAGGTAGGTGTACATACAAAGATATATAGATATAGATTACATCTTTTGTATAAACTATACCATATAGGTACATAAAATATATAGCATATATATTATTATTATCAAGACAATGACCTAAAGTTATTATATGATGGTGGGTTCTAGGTTATCTATTATTATAATTTTATTCGCATTTCATGATACAAGAGGAGAAGTTGAGTTTGCAATAGCCTCCCTTTCTCAAGAGAACCAAATTGAGGAGGGCTCTATCTATCCTCACTTCACACCATGGACATCTCTCTCTTTAGTCCTAAAGGTTTATCGCAACATTTCAACAACCTTGACCAACAAATTAGCAACAACAACAATAACAACATCATCATCAATACTTATAATGGTCCACTAGACATGCAAACTAGCCACAACACGTCAACAACAAGCCGATCATCGGACTCTGGCGAGCCACACGCTGCCTCCTTGGGGGCAGGTGGCGGCAGCAGCAGCAGCAACAACAACAAGTGGGCAGCAAGGCTTCTTAGGGAGTGTGCAAGAGCAATTTCGGAAAAGGACTCAACTAAAATCCACAACCTCCTATGGATGTTGAATGAGCTGGCTTCTCCATATGGTGATTGTGATCAAAAATTGGCATCTTACTTCTTGCAAGCCCTTTTTTGCAAGGCGACGAATTCCGGCCCCCGTTGCAAAACCCTAATTTCGGTCGCCGAGAAGAGCCACTCTTTTGATGCGGCTAGGAAGTTGATACTCAAATTTCAAGAGGTAAGTCCATGGACTACTTTTGGTCATGTTGCTTCAAATGGTGCAATCTTAGAGGCCTTGGATGGGGAGACTAAACTTCACATAATAGATATTAGTAACACACTTTGCACTCAATGGCCTACTTTGTTGGAAGCTTTAGCCACAAGAAACGATGAGACGCCAAGATTGAAGCTAACCGTGGTGGTGACTGCGAACATAGTTAAACCGGTTATGAAGGAAATAGGCCAAAGGATGGAAAAATTTGCAAGGCTAATGGGGGTACCATTTGAAATTAATGTAATAAGTGGACTAAGCAATTTGATAGAGCTCCATAAGGAAGGGTTAAGCATTCAAGAGATGATGAAGCTATTGCTATAAACTGTATTGGAGCATTGAGAAGAGTTGAAATTGAGGAAAGGCAAGAAGTAATAAGGATGTTCCAATCACTGAGACCTCGAGTTGTGACGATTGTCGAGGAAGAAGCCGATTTTTCAAGCTCTGGAGATGATTTTGTCAAGTGTTTTGAGGAGTGCTTAAAGTTCTACACATCCTATTTTGAGATGTTGGAGGAGAGCTTCTTGCCAACAAGTAATGAGAGACTAATGCTTGAGAGGGAATGTGCAAGTAGCATAGTTAGGGTTTTGGCATGTGATGATGATGATGGAAGCGGAAGCGTGGCATCATCATGGATTGTGAGAGAAGAAAGAGGGAATGAGTGGTCTCAGAGGATGAAGGAGGCCTTCTTGCCGGCGGGATTTAGCGACGATGTTATCGACGACGTCAAGGCGTTGCTAAAGAGGTATCGAGCCGGCTGGTCACTTGTGACACCACAACCACAAGGGGGAGATGATCAACTAGGACTATATTTGGCATGGAAGGACGAACCTTTGGTATGGGCATCAGCGTGGAAACCCTAATGATCATAACATGCCACAAAAAAACACTAAACCCCCTTCATAATATGCATGCTTTTCAAGTCTCTCATCAACTGTGAAGACTATATGACTAGATCATATGGTATTAGCTTTAGATATCTTCTTAATCATTAAATGAAGAAAACTTGGTTTATGTTGTTGAAGAACCAGCGAATGAGTTATGGTCAGAGATAAAATATCGCTCGAACCTAAGAGTAGCCAGCTATTAGCCAATAGCTAGATAGGTATATTATGTGATATTATTTAGAACTCTTCTATGTGATTCTCTTGATTTAAGTTTAGCTACTAAGTTTTTGCATATGCTTAAATAGATGTAATTTCTTAGGGTTTTGTGTTTGCAAATCCCTCTATGTGCATTGATGATATATCATTATTGGATTGTTCTTGTTTGGAGTGCTTGAATTTTGTATGTGTATCTTGTTTAGCATGAATTCCACTTAGATCTTCTCCACCATTTTTCCTTTGGGTTCCTTTTCTTATCTTTTTGTGAAGTTTTGTCCTCAAAGTTTTGGGAGTACTTGTATTTGATTATATATATATATATATATTATATATATTACAATTGAAATTTATTACTTTTTTTCAAATGCCCAAATGAAAAAAAAAATGTATTACACTCCATAAATATACCAATAAAATTTTCACACGTGTGGTAGTAGAATGGAAAATATATAGTTTTAAAACAATTATTACCTATGTATTGTATATATTAATATGTTAATATTTTATCGATATATATACGTACACATCATGCATGTGGACAGACAACACATGATGTATAATACAGAATGATTAGTTTCTCTAACCTTATTTTCTTTCTATCGTCAGTCACAAACATAGCAATTGTGTATATACGCTGGATTTTTCATTTTTCATTTTTTTTTTCAATTTAATCATGTATCTATCGTCAAGTTGACATAAAATGATTTCAACTGCCGGACAAACCGAAAGAATTGAAAGCAAGCCAACAAAGTTAGCGTGACAGAAAAAATGGTGTAGCGACAATCTCAACGGAGACAGATGTATATCTCTAACTTTTAAGAATTATATTTGGAGTAGATGCGTTTTACGCTATACATATTGAAAATAAATGTTGGGATATTTAGTCGTGTTTTGCTCATTGGTTTGATCGGTTGGACATTTGTTTTATGTTTAATAGTTATTTTTACTTATATATAGACCATATAGATTGGATATAAATAAGATCAGATGGAGATGAAAAACAGACCAATCAAACAGATCTTGAATATGTTTTCTTTTCAAGTCTATAGAGAAGATAAATTATCACAGTACGTAATACATAAAGAAGAAGCATATTTACTTACAAGTGAAAATATACGATATATTTATGATGGGACAAACTAATTATATAATAGGGAGCTAACAATAATCATAATTAAATTTTATATTAAGTTTGAACCCTTTAGTAGAGGTAAGTGGCAATAGGGTGGGTAGGATATGAATTGCTTCCCATTCCCTATCTTATAAGGTACTGAGTATAAAATTTTGTATTCGAAATCTACCCTATACTACTATGTACCCACCCTGTATCCCGTAAAACTACATGGCATAAGATACCCTATGAAATCTGTATTAGAGCAAAATTACTTTTAGAGTGTGGAAAGAAACTTAAATATTATTTAAAATCAATACTATCACTAATTGCTTTTGCATACAAATTGAAGAATTTTGATGTACTTTTTTTTTCCTGATCATAATATCATACTATCCTTACTCTGATTTAAATTAATAATAAATCAATTTGGTGTACAACTATATTAGAAAAAATTGGGTAACTTTAAATTTTATGGACGTAGAACAATAAAATTAAAATTACAAAATATAAAAGTAGCCGTATGAGGAAACTATCAACATTATATCCATATTTTTTTTTACTAAACATTGCATCCATATAAGAAGGCAATTTATTTTAAAGGAAAAAGAAAAAAGGAAAATAATAAAAACCGTAAAAAAATGAATAAATGTACCAAAAAATTATTAAAAGATTTGCATTTTGATTTAATTATCCATTGACAATACATAATTTTTTTTCAAGTTGAGGATAATTAAAGGATTGTAGTACGATTAAAAACAACAAAAAACTATTACTATCTTAAATAATATTGATGTTAAAAAATTATTAAAAATAAATAGTATTATTTTATTGTTAATAACCTAATATTATTTTATATGATTCCTGTGGGATATGTACAGGATACCTAGGAACTTGTATCCTATGTTTAGTAAAGTATAAGTTTCAAGATGAGTATAGGGTATCAAAAGCCGATACCCTATGGAAGCAAGTTCCGAAATTCCATATTCGGAACCTATCCACTGACTCTTAATATCCACCTGTAACCTACCTGTTGAGTGGGATCCAAGTGAATACCCTATACAATAAAGTTACCTCCTTAGCCCTACCCTTTAAGAATGAATAATATCTTGTATTTGCATCTAAAAGTAAATGCATGCAATCCAAAAAAATCTTTTCATGTAAAATTTTAATGTTGTGTGTGTATGTATATATATATATATAAGATATCATGTTATCTTTATCATCAAGGATCTTTATAATACATTAGTAATAAATAGTATAATAAATATCAAAATTAAGCACAAACCTTAACTAAGAAAATCATCCGGATTTAGGCTTTGTTTACTTCATCTTTTTTTTATTATTTTGATATCTTATTTTTATCGATTTCAAAGAGATATTTTGTTAAAAAATGAATATAGATGAAAAATATATATTTTTACTCATAGATAGATAAGATATAAATAAAATATAAATATAAATCGGATACTTATAAATTACAAATAAAAATAAGACAATCCAAATAGATCCTAGTTTAATCCACAAATGAAATATGAGTAGGTTTTTATTTTAGCATGAAAAAAAAAAAAAAAACTATATGAAGATTTCCTCCACATTTGATCCCAAGGTAACGACTTTCCTTTAATAATAGTATAGGCCATAGACTAGATGGTCACAAGAGAAATAATTAATTGCTGCCTCGGCCGTACCATTGGAAGGAGTGCGTTTACTTATCTGAAATGTAAAGTTCATCTACTCACTTGCCAAATTCCTCTTTCCTTTATTTACTTGGCTGTTTTCTTGGATAAAGAAAAAGCTAAGCTATCTATGCTAGCCTCTTCGACTTTCGTCTTCTTCTTTCCAAAATAGATTTGTCAAATTCAAGAAATAAATCCAACATTTTTTAAATTTTCAAACTTTTGTTTTTTTGTTAGACATACATAATTTTTTTAAATTTTTTTCGGTAGATACACAAAATTTTTTAAAACTTTTTCTAATAAATTGATTATTAAGAAATATATATAGATAAAAAAAAATTAGCAGTTTGCATGAAAAGATCAAATATAGATAAAATATAGATGTAAATCGGACATATTGACATATATTATTTCGATAGTGATATATACATATATATATATATAGATAAAAAATAGACCATCTAAACAGACTATCATTAGTGATAAAAAAATTGATAGAGGATTCAAATAAGAAAAGCTTAAGTTGTTAATCAAGCACCTGCAAAACATAAGAACACTAAGAATAGTTTGAGTGATGTCTGGCATGGTTGCTATGATACTAAAACCAATAACGAATTCAAGGAAATGGAGAGATAGACTAAAGGCAATGTATCTTTAGATAATCATACCAAAGCTCCTTTTTAGCCTGTGTATAGCGAAGATAATAAATGGTTATTGTAAACTATTGTCCTTCATGGGATTATTGTTTATAAGATTATAGAAAAATAACTCCACATGAAGGCACATTATGATATTCTCAAGGGTGTGCTAGAGGTAAGAGCCAGGATGCATAGGTTGGCTTAGCCAAACATCATGTGGGCAACTTATAGAGACATGTTAAGAGGGAGCTATTGATTGAGGTAAGTTTAATTTGCCTTATTATCAATATCTCAAAGACTCCCTAAAGAGCAAACAAAGTTGGATTGGGCCTTGGAAGGCTACACCCTAAAATAACCTATCAACATTTGGATTTTTTATGTTTTTTCTTCAATTTGAGTGATCAGAATTTAACCGAACGAATTATCCTAAGCCCTAAGGGAGGAATTTAACCTGAATTTGGAGGGAATCATCGTGTCCCCTACCATTTGGGGTAAGGTGGGGTGACTTTTTGAAATCAATGAGGCTGAATGGATTTTTCCAGTCTACATTATTAGATGGGCAGGAGAGGATACAAGTCATAGATCCTCTCCCCCCGCCAAGACCGATGTTTATAAGTTTGATATTGCGGTTTTATATTAGATGTTTAGCTTTTATTACACCTTTTCAAACTAGCAAAACTAGTCTGATAAACTTAAGCATCTTGTCTACAGTTCATACCAAAGTTAACGAATCTAAAAATGGCTGCGTTTAGGAATAATAAGGAAGTTCTACTTATCATTGATAAATATTTGTGACTGTCGCATATGATATTTAATGTATTTTTGTCATATGGACATATTTATGAAGCACAATAGGTTGTAATCGGTTTAAATTTTTAGCTCATAGCAAAATTTTATGATCTCATCATTTTTTTCTTAACAAGTTCAGTTCTATAGTTACTTAACTGTTTAAATTCATGCCAATTGTGATCGTATTGCCAAAATACTTAGTATACCATTCAATATATTTATTTCAAGGTTTGTTTGGATCGTCAAGTATCGGATCTGTATCGGTTCGGTTTGCTCAGTTTATAAGTAAAAATATCGGTTTTTCATCAATATCATATCTATATCGATTCCATATCTGTTTGGCATCATACCAGAACGACGAACCAAGCAGGCTGATTAGATGATAAACTCTATGGTCCTATAAATTGCAATGTATAAGATCTCAGACTTATATATGGATTAAAAAAGTCAAGATGAGAAGGGACAATTATACCATGCTCACCCAGCCCCATTATCATCTCCAATGTTTCTATCTATATTCAAATTTGCAATTTGGTTTCCACAAATGGCACTACGACCAAAAAGGGAATGCAAGCAATTGCATCTACGATATGTTTCGAGCATACAGTTTCCTTCATTTCCAATAAATATATGGGCAAGAGTATAATATCAAGAAAGTTAGGTTTTGGTCCATTTTGTATTGTCTTATAGAAACGATTGGCGTTATGGATAATTGATTCCTATATATTTTCTATTTAATTTATACTACGAGTAAAAAACAGGAAGTACATGTTTATGCAGGAGACCCATAAAAGGTAAAAGATTTCCTTTCTCTAAAAGTAAATTGTTTAAATTATTCAGATCAATATCTCAATGAACAAGACCTCACGAGTGTGTCCTTAAGCTTTAACATTAGCCTCTTAGACTTTTTTTTCCCAATGTCTCAACACTTTAGCATTTTGCTGATAAAATAAAGTAAGTTAATGATAAAATTAGTTTCTTGGGAATAGAACTGCGACTTCTATAAAATTGAATAGGATAATAAAAGTTACAATTTTGTTTGGTTGAAGCTAAAATAATACAAGCAATAAACTAAGAATGCATTTGAAAGTCATGACGTTTTTTTTCTTCCCGTAGGGATTGGATGGTTTAGTTAGGATAATGAAGTCTAGATTGTGATGATTACGATTAGATGCTCCAGTCTATAACAAACTAGTAGGTTAAAGTCTAACTAATACAATTTAGAAATACATAGGGAAAAAGGAATTAAAAAATATAATTTATTAATTCAATAAAGTAACCATAATTCCGTGATTTGTAACCAGAAATTTATGAAACAGCTTGATGTAGTTTTAGTTTGTTAGAAGGGAATGATTATTTTATTTTACCCTTAATGTATTAATGGAATGAGCTTGTTAAAATACTACATGATCAATAACTCCAAGCTTCTCTAATCTATTTTATTTATATACTTATACCTTTTGCTTCACATGATTGTAAAAGCAAATAGGAGAAAAAGATTAAAAATGTGTTAGCTATCGCATACACAAGATGAAGCACCACTCTATTGGCTATGGAGAGTGGTGGAACTATGTTGAGTATTGATTAAATCTCTCTCTTTCCAAATCACAAAGGGTTGCAACTCTTATGGACCACATATGATCAACTTAGAGATATGCTCAATGGGATCTTAAGTAGTAGTCCATTCTTTGCTTTTTAAATTTTTGTGGTTGTTGCAACGTGAAGAGAATTCAAATTCGTATGATCTCGAAAGTAATAGTATTCTTATCGAATAAATTATAAGGTTTTGACCTATTTTTTATTAATTTATTTAAAACTAATCAAGAAAATTGTAAAAATCTACATACACAAATAGAAATTATGTGGCTATTAGTAAAAAAAAGCACATAATATAAATGCTATGAAATATCTAAAATAAATGATGTCATGTAGAAGGGGAGGAAGGTAATTTTGATTTTTAAAATAGGGGCAATTTACTTCTTCCTTTATGTTACAATATTTCTACCTCCTTCTTCTCAACCATTCTTTACAACTTTGGAAGAATTCTATATGTAGCTTTAGGGTAAGTGGTGTTTCTTTCATTTTTTTCATTATTTTTGACAAGATAAATATGTAGGTAATGAAATCTTGGTGTTTTAGTGAGTGATAGGGACATTTTTCTATGAGAATGGGATTCTTGGAAAGGTTTCTTGAGAAATCTCATAGGAGGAGAACTTGATGAAAAAAAATTGAAAAAGTTACAAGAAGGTAAGATGATTTAGTGTAATTTTGATATCTTAAGTGGTATTGTTTGGAATATGTCAATACGTGTTTAACATGAGATGTTGGCGTAGTGAATATCAACATAAAAGGGTTGAAAACATTTATGGGTTAATAATAAAAGGAAAAGTCACAAATATGATTTTC
This sequence comes from Combretum micranthum, assembly GCA_024138025.1. Taxonomy (NCBI): domain Eukaryota; kingdom Viridiplantae; phylum Streptophyta; class Magnoliopsida; order Myrtales; family Combretaceae; genus Combretum; species Combretum micranthum. The sequence continues at coordinate 86,648 of JAMXBD010003262.1, read as the reverse complement.
CAGGTCAACCCAACCAATGTATGAGCCATGCATCAGTCTGCTTAATAAAAATTTACAAATGTAGAGTTCGAGACTAGGACGACTAATGTATTAGCCTATGCATAGCCCATGTACAGGTCACAACCTTTTGTCGCCCACACAATTATTTACATGGGCTCGTTTATAGGTCTATATACCTTTTGTGAATTGCATGACCATTTGCACTAGTCCATGTATTGAGTTTAGCTTCTATGACTCACACGACCCCTTGCACTAGCTAGTATATATGTCATGTTCAATATACGACCCCTTGCATAAGCTAGTTTATAAATCTTGTACGATGCAACTTTCTCTAAACTCATAAGATTCTCTTCTAATACTTACAAAACACATTTAACTCTCATTAAGGTTTACTTACACCCTAAAACCTTAAAATCAAAACAAAACCAACTTAAATACCAATTTTATATCAAATAAACAAAGGATAACCATGGTTTTGTTTATATAGAAGTATGTAAGTATAATATGTAATAAGTGTTCTTAAAGGATGCAAGGTGATCCTAAATACCCTTTTATTACTTCTTATATGAAGTTCTAGGAATTACATAAACACAATCATACTTCGAGATGACTATTCTGTTGACATTTGCTTTAGTTAGTAAATTTTACAATTTATAAAGAAATAGATACTTCAGATGAATCATATTGGTTTTCTTTTTATTAGAAGTGATAGTTTAGAGCATGGATTCTAGTAGTAGATTGTGATAGCAGCTTTCTGTAGAGTGTGTATGATTGATGAGCTTTATTAGTCATCAAATATTAAAATCGTTGATGCCTGGTGTTCAATTATAATTTATACATTGGAGATGACTTAAGATGTGTATCATTATGTTGGGGATCTTATTATATATGTGTGTGTTTTGGAGTTATATTCCTCATCTTATTATGGCATATAGCAAGTTTGGCCCTTAACGTGTCTATACTCATTATAGGCATGTGGCAGGTTGTAAATGATCGTAAATTTTGGATGTTATATGCTGCTTATTCAAAAAAATATAAATCCAATTTTTTTAATTAATTGCAATAATAAAAAATCAATGAATCTAACTTTTGTGTGGATTATAAAGAATAAGCAATGCAATAATACATGCACAAATTTTATAAGTATAGAAATATTTTTAATTTGAAATCATTAAGCTTATGAGAGGAAATGCAATTTAATTTGTTTCATATATTGTCTTCGCTTACAAATAATCTTTCGAAGATGTTTGCTTGTGTTTGTTTCATGCAAAAAGGACCATCATATCAGAATTATCACGACCTTCTACTGACTCATCCATGGTTTATATATATATTTTTTTCTAGAAAACTATATACCAATAGTCGATAGAATTTATAATATAAACTCTATTAACTTTTAAGCATGACATGGAAGTTATTGCCGTTTCATGAGATATCAATTAACTATACTATAATGGAAACTAGATGACAAGACAAGCAAATTTAAGTATCAATGGAATTGGATTGTTTACAATGAAAAATGCGCGGTAGTCTCCAAATAAGGACGACAATGAATCCAAATACGTTCCTTGGAATTAACAAAGAATGGCTTGTTTAAACCAAAAGAGGAAGTGTTCAAATTTACCTTGGAGAAGGAATATGTTGTTTAGAGCAAAAGCAAACTGCATTTTTAAAGTCAAACCAATGAAAGAACCAATGTTCTATTGGGGAAAAAAAACATAAGATTGTGATGGTTGGAGAGATTGAAAAATTAATACAAATTATGCTCCTAAATTTTGATTTTGATGTAGATATACTCTAAACTTTTGAACATTGCAAATTACCCTATTAAAATTTGATTAATGAACAAATAACCTTTCAAAGTTAAAAGTTATAACCTAAGAATTTGATATTAGTGCAAAAAGATCCGTCAAACTTATCAATGTGGATTTAACATCCTCTAAATTTTGATCTTAGTATGTTTTATTAATTAAAAAAAAATATATAATATCACTTATATCTACAATTTACTAGCTGTTCGTTTACTTTACTATAATTGTAATTTCATTACAACCTTATACTTTACGAATAGCTATTACGACATTTAGTTTAGTGAATCATAATTTTATAATGAATCCCTATTACACAAAATACTGAATAGTCATTCTTTATTCAAACTTATGAACATAAATTCAATGCTGAAACTGTCTTTTTTTTCAAACTACCATCATTTAAGTTTAGGAGATTATTTACAACATTTAAAAATTCTGGAAATATATCCAAATTTTAATTGAAGTTTAGTAGGTTTTTTGCAATCTCTCTTAAAAAAATTAAAATACAGATATAAACCTAATGTAATTGGGAATACAATTATAGAGTCAAAACACAAAAAATACAAAATTATAATATAAATAAATATGATTGTGATACAAATGAATGGATTTCAATATTCATTTAATCTAATATACTTTTTCATACTAATACCAATTCCACATAAAACAAGATACGAATTGGACCCTTTAATACGAATGGTTATCCCTAGCTTTCCGTACTGCTAAAGTGGAGTGTGAAAATAGATCTGAATCCGACCCATTAACACGAATTGTTATCCTATCTTTCCGCGCAGATAAAGTGGCGTATGGGAACCTATGTCAATAAATTGACATAAAGAAGAGGAGGGGGCCCTAGAAGAGACCTTGGTGGCCAGCACAAGCCTACCAACTAAATCCCATGTTTGCTTTTTATGTCCTGTGACTCGAACAGCATATAGGCCTTTTTTTTAATTTACCACGTACATGTTCTACCTTTAACCCAACATCACATAGTGGAATACAACTTTTTTCAATAGCAAGCTGGTGCATGCTCTCATCCCACGGCTCTACTGTTACGCCTTCTTTCTATATGTACTTAATCTAGGGTCTGTCATTTCCTCCGGACTCGAAGCTTCAATCACTTTTTTTTCTTTTTCTTTTTCTCTTCTTCTTCTTCTTCTTCCTCTTTTTTTTATTTTATATATTTGTCCCTTTACATTTGCATCATTTTGCTATAAAAGTCCACTGCACTTAAATTATAGCATGCTTAATTACGCACAAAGCTGTTACTTGATTTGCAACATCACATTATCATAAAATTATTCTTGTTGGCTTTGGACAAGTATGGAATTTGTATTATTGTTAAAGGTGAAAAACGTTAGAAAGTTTGAACTTTTTGGGAATAAGTTCATTTAAATAATCAATATTTTGAGTGACTAAAAAAAGGAATCAATATTCTGTAAAGTGAATAAAATAAGGTATCAACAAGTTCATTCAAAAGATTAATGTTAAAATTAAATTTCAACTTAATTTTTCTCAACAGTGAATTATAGATACTTTATTTGACTTATTTGAAGAAACTTTTATTTATCCTGTTAACTACTTGTAATATTAATATGCCAAAAGAATTTATATCTAATCATTTATTCCACTTTTAATCTACTCAAAACGTTATCGCCTAAAATAACAAAAAAAAAAAAAAAAAACCACTCAAAACATTAATATTTTGATTGAAATTACTAATAAAGAATTACAATTTCTTTTTAAGATCAAATAAATAGTTGTATTTTTGTCATTTCTAGCATATTTACATAACTACTAACTACTAGAGAAAGCTCAGCCTAATAATCAAGTCATGGATTAGGTAAGGGTTTGTTTGATTTATTTTATTCTAATCATTTTGGTATCTTATTTTTGTCATTTTTAAAGAGAATGTTTATCAAAAAACAAATGTAGACGAAAAAAAGATATTTTTACTTACAAATAGATCAAATAGACTAGATAAAGATGCATGTTAGACAATCCAAACAGACCTCATGTACATATATTTTAAAGTGTAATCCTAATAAATTGCTAATATTATTTTACAAAGAATGCAACATATTAGTACCCGTTAATTCTTAAGTAAGGTAATATCATTTTAAACATAAACAAATAAAATATTAGCTATAAATTTCCCATTAAAATATAAATAAGATACAGATGAAAATCAGATAATCTAAACATACCCTATATTTTCTAAAATTGAAATTTTTATAACTATTATATATCGTTTTGGCACCCAAAAATTTTATGAAAGAGTTGAAATGAGCAAGGGATTGCTTATTTCACTTCATTTTGGATAGTTTGTAGAGGTAATTTAACCAAATTTAAAAGCCAAATTGAATTGTTTTAAGAGATAAAGCATGATATGTAAAATCCACCAAACTAAACTTTTAAGCCCAAAACACATGAAAATTGAACTTTGTATACAAGGTAATCTAGGGATGCAATCGAGGCGGATTTGGAATGGGTTTTTTGAAACCCAAACCAGACCCAAGTCCTTAATGGGTGTCCTAGAACTCGAGAAAAATCCTATCGTTTTTTTTTTTTTTTGTCATTCCCAAAACCCGGCCCGCTAGAATTTATGGAACCCATAACCCGACCTGACCATACCCAACCCGATTCCAAGATTTTTAATTTTTTTCTTTAACAAAAAAGGCAAAAGAAAGAATTTTGATTTAAGTTATTAATGATACAAACACTTTTATTGAAAAGAATGAATTTTAGCAATTATATCATATAAAATGATGCAAACACTTTATTTCCACTTACTTTCATATACATATAATATAAATGGGATCCTTACTTTAATAACTTAATATTTTTAATTTTTTAATATTTTGAATTTATGTTGGATCAGGTTTTCCCAACGGGTTACATAATAAACCCAAAATCCGACCTAATAACTTATCGGTTTTTTTTTTTTTAATCCCAAAACCCTATAGGATTTTTAGCGGGTTGGGCGGTCGGGTACCCTATAACGACCTGCCCCGCTTGCATCCGTAAGATAATCTTTAACTTAGGGTTTTTACTCTTTTTCCTACTCCTTGTTTTTTTCTAAGGCAAGAAAAAGAAACATTTCATTAAAGACTAAGCAACCATTACATCAATCAAAAGTTCAATAGAAGAGTTAGAAACGAAAAAGCATCATAAAGGACTAATCTAAGGAGAGTGGATGGGGTGTCTAACCATCAATTCAATGGATACAACCTTGCATCTTAAATCTTTCTTAATATCAACAATATGATTTGCGTTACAAGAGAAATTTACAATAAAAATAAAACTCAAAGAGCCTAAATCTTTCTTAACATCTTTAGTTAAAACTTTATTACTCCACTCCACTGAAGTGAGGTTGGAACTGATAGCTTTCGCAACATCTATATATAATTCTAACATACAATGATTTTAGCCTTTTTGTTCTTGCAATCCTAAGCCCATGCACAATAGCCAAACATTCAATTACCACAACACTTGGCGCAACTATTGGTTTTTAAAAGCCCAAAATTACTTGACCATCCAAATCCCTTATAACGACTCTGATGCAATCAAAATGGGTCTTTAGATTTCATGCTTCTTTCGAATTAATTTTCCCTTGACCTAAAGGTGGTGTGATCTAGCTATCTCGTAAAAGGTACCCTTTCATGGGAAAGAAATTCCCCTCAATTAGGTCACCTTTTGCAGGACATGGGCCAACTTGAGAACTTGCAACCCAAATAGCAGACAAATGAATACAACTTAGATAAGACAGTTGGCCACAATGCCTGCAACATGTGATAAGCTTATTGTATCTTTGTTCAAACTCTTACTCTCCTTGCTTGTCCATAGGACTAGGGGGCATGTCGGTTTGTGGGAGGGTGTTAATAGTTTTTGTTTGATCATGACCTAATAAGCCTAATGCTAACAAAAACAGCCTAAAAACAAGGCCATAGAAGTCCATTAAGTGCCCTAGCTATCCCAACACATAAGCTTAAATCATTTATTGACTTAAAGGCTAATCTCCTCTTGACATCTCAAGGGTCCAGATTAAGACTTTGCTCCACATATAACAACATTTTCTTGATTCACCATATCTCCATCGAGGTGCTTTAGATCTCCCTAACTCTCTATGTCTCCTTAAGGTTCTCATACTACCTCAACTCATCACTTCACCACTAAGGTACCCTAGACCTCTTTAAGGATGCTCTGAAGACATAATTCTACACCTGTTTAGCCACTCTCCTTAGATGATTGCCGCTATCGCTTTTGGTTTCGGTCAACTACCAACAAGGGCGTCCCTACTAACCTAACTTCCCTATGCTAGGGAATGTGATACATGGACAAATAATATTCTATGGGCCTCATTCTGGTATGACCATTATTTATAAATGGAACTTGAAGCCACATGGCAAAGGAGATGGATTTGAATCTTTTGGATGAATAAGATCTCTCATGTCGTCTTTGTGGTTGTGCACTCTCTCTCCCTTAAGACACTACTAACTTAAGTATTGAAGTGGTTGCACCGAACTACCTTCTGGCGCACCACTAACAGTTTCTTTTTTTTACAAGACTTTGAATTCACCATTGGCAATTTCATTCTACAATAAGAGGGGAATCGAATTCCAATTAAATAGGAATAAATAAAAGTCTAATAGCTAAATATTCATTTGATATTAAAAATAAAGTAAGTAATTGTTAAAGTAAATGTAAAATTTTTATAATGCCCTTTGTCTTTATTATAGAGTGATGATATTTGTATATGTGATATTATTAAGACATGAGTATTTACAGGGACGTAAGCTTCATAAAAAATGAAAAAGAAATGAATAACTATTCTCCCCAAGTGAATGGACTATACAAGTTTACATACATTTTTATTTGATTATTGTGGTAATGGGCCATATTGTTTCACTTTACATCTTGTGGAGAATCAAAATCTAAGTGTTATAAAAATGAAACGACATAATTATTATTCATACACAAAAACCGTTACAGCATTTGATTTGCCAAATTGTTATTTCATGAAATTTTTATCATCACAAAAATATAACTGCAATGCCTTTATAGAATTAATGGGATGATTATTATTTTTTTCCCAACATATTTGGAATTTATAAAGCCTTAGTCCAACAATAAAAGCTTGGATTGGTGTAATGTTATATGGGTACTTTTGGATACATTTCTAATTTATTATTCATATTAATTTAAATGCAATTGTATAAGTAATAACTATTACTTTTCTATTATAGTTCTTAACAATTGAAATTTTGATCCTATCTTATTTTGTCCCACAAGCCAATTATGTTATAAATCATAGAGAGGCTTGCACCGTAAAAAATAAAAAAAAAAGAATATAAAATTCTAAAATAATGTATTAATATATATATATATATATAATTTAATGGCATTTTTACTTAAACCGTGGTCTATGAAATCAACTTAAAATTTGGCCTTCGAAAGCAATTGAAAACTGCACCAGCTATCAAATATAATTGAATCTTTGATCTATTGTGTCCATGTCCCTGAGTGTAAACTTGAGGCACTGTTTATGTTGTTTGATTTTTATTTATATTTTATTTGTGTTTGATTTGTATTTATAGCTTATTTGTATTTGATTTGTTTGATTTATTTATGAATAAAAATATTTATTTTTTATTTGTATATGTTTTTCGACAAACATCCACAAGATGCTAAAAGATAAGAAAAAGATGAAACAAACAGAATAGACATAAGAAGTTACACTAGTAATAAATTTTCCAAGATGTTAATAGCTGTTTAGAAAAGTGATAAGGACACATGTTTGTAATGTCAAGAAGTTACGCTAAAATTTTGATAGTATTAATGGGTTATATAAACTTATTAATAGCATATAAGTATGGATAAAATTTTGTAAGATACAAATATCAATAAAATATTAATAGTGAAGCATTTAAAAAAATATTTACTATTATTGCCATTTTTCAAGATAATAATATAAGACTTACCAATCACTCATCCAGTACATACAATGTATTGATTCTACTTAATGGAGATTAGCCACGTGGCTGTCAAAATGGTTTTACATCTATTTTAATTTAAAAAAAAAAAAAGCTTACAAAAATCATATACTCATAAAATCATGTAGTTAATTTTCGATTTTGACAACTATAATTAACCATCAACAAATAACCCATTCAATCTTCACAGTTTTTATAATAAGGAATGCAACCTGGTAAGGCTTGGTATGAGTCATATAAAAGAGAACTTGTTTGACTCCTTATAAGGTTTACCAAATCCAACCGTAAACTCTATAAGGATTTTTGTAATTATGCTCAAACCCATCCCTCCTCTTCTGTTACAATTATTTGAATTCTTGTAACAATATAGCCAAATATGTTCAAATAATAATAATGTAGAATCAAATCAAGCTTCATGGTGAGGCAACAAGTTAACCCTATGAGGATAATTATGTGTCCAGTCGTATTGTTGGTTTTATATTAGATTTATAACTGAACCCTAAATTGTATAGACTTTAAAAAAAAATACTCCAAATCTTAAATTATAGGATTTTTTAAGTAGATTAGATAGGTTTTTATCAGCAACCCTGTAAGACCATTTTTATCTATAGGTTACTTACAAAGTTACTTAATATATTATATCGGCATCTTAAACAACTCTTCCTATTAAGTAACTCACTACTTTATCCTTGAGTTATTTAAGAAGTTACTTAACATGATTTTTTTTTAAAATTTTTATGAGTCCCAATTCGCATAATTCATACACAACAAACATCAAAATTTAACAAAAAAAAAAAATACACAAAGCATCATTCCTTGTCAGAGTACCAGTACTTAAGCAAGGAACGAATTTAATTCATTAAGCAATGCTGCTTGCGCTTGATTGCTGTATAAGAAACGTGGATAAATCCTCTAATTACATCTAAAAACTAAACTCCCTGTCGATAAAACCCAGTAATGACAGGTATAGTCAACGTAGAGTGACATCAAATAGCTAATTCACTAAAAAATGAGACATTTTGATTATTGAGACCGAAGAAGTCACTTATGCATTTCCAAAATCTTCCGACAAGCAAAAGCAACTTTGAAATTAACAAAAATCTATCCTAGTTAATAGTTTTAGATTTATATAACTCCATATGTTTGCATGTATACATATATATATGTGTGTGTGTGTTCTACAATTGTCTCATAACATGTAACATGCACATGTATATAATCTTAGATTTCCAAGATGAACCTGCAAACTTATATGGTCTTTCAAAATATAAATAGCCACAGGAAGCCACTATGCGTTAAGTTTCTAAACTTCAACCGCCAAAAGTGTTTTCTTCTAGTTGTTGGGCTTGCCATATTCTACATGAACACAACATCACCACTATTATAAAATTGGAACCATTTGTTCTGAATCTTGAAAATGAGGAATTGAAATTAGAATTGAAACTATCTCTCTTGATTTTGGTTCAGTTCCATGAAACTGAGGGTTCCTAGTTTTGGTTTTAAAACTGCAGAATTATCATTATTTTTCAAAGTAGAAATAAAAAATAAACTTTAAATTAAAAACAATAATTAGGTCTATAAGTGTTAAATTATTTAATCAAAATTGTTAAAAATTTATTTAGGATGTACATTTCTTTATATACAAACATATCCAATATTAATTGTAGTTAGTCATATAAAATTGTAAAATACTCTAGAAGGTAAAAAAAAAAATTACAATATGAAAAACAATATCATATTATTAAGGTAAGAGATTTTCCTTTTAGGATTTCAACTAAATCATATACATTTTTAAGTTATATTTATTTGTGTTGTTAATAATAATGCATAAAAAACTTAGAATAGATAATAAATTTTGTTATTCATATAAAATAGTTTAAACATTAATAATTATATATGTAATATAATTTTAGGAATATTTTCTCTAATTTCTTTTTTTTTTAATGAAACCGTCGGCTTAACTCGGTTCTAGGTTGAAAAACCACTAGAAATTAGAAAATTGACAGTTCTTTAATCAGTTCTAAAACTATTAAATCAGTTCGATTTCAGTTCTACAACTGTTAATAGCGGTTTCAATTTGATTTCTAGTTTGAAGCTAAATCGTGCTTGTGTCTATCTGATATAGAAGGGACAACAAACACAATCTTTTAGTACATAACCACAAAACAAAACCAATAGCTGTGACATTTGGTGATATCTAAATCCAATTCCAATGATGGGGGGATTTTTTATTTTTTATTTTTTTTATTTATGAAAAGAAAAGGTAAAACCTAAAAAAGATATATAAGCTTGACACCCTAGATTCATTTGATGATGAACTCATACTACCGTTGAGTTGTATGATCTTATATCATTAAAATGGAATAATGCCAACAAAATTTTAATGGAATCACACCATTAAAAAAGAAAAGACATCACATCAATTCTAAAAATAATAACCTTTATCCCATTCACCATCTACATGTTTATTGAAAGCTTAACAATGAAATAAAATCGTAACTAAAAGATTTGGTATCTAGAAAAAAAATATAATAACTAAATGATGTCTATCCTAATGGAATAAAAACCTTTCATATCTATCCTTCTCAATTTCCAACGCCAACAAACAAAAAGCAAAATTCCCATATTAGGATTATTGCCTGAATCAGCTTTTGGTGCATTCCATTGTCTTTATTTATAATAGTTATAACTCGTTGGCAACTCTCACTAAGATTACAAAATCGTATCAACCATAGTTTAAGCCTCCAAGATCTTCTTCACCCACAAATAGGGTGGTTTAAATGGCTAATTGCAGACGGTTAATTACAAATATTTGATCCTCAATAAGAAACAAATTCCCAATCCATGGCATGCTTACCCAAATTGATTCTAAGCATTCTATGCAAACATAAATAACACTTATCAATTATAGTTTTCAATATTAATTAGATTTCATATCTTTAATCCTATGAGTACAAGAATCATGAATGTTCATCTGACTTATCTAAAGCTGGCTCATAAAGTTCAAGAGAGCCATTCCGAAGTCAAAACCAATTAGTGCGTGGAAAAAAAAAAGGGGTTAAAGCACTAATCATACTACAAAAATCATAAAATTAACGAGAAATTTTATGGGCTAACGATATTATAACTTAATGGCATCTCTCTGGTTTCTTAAGTGAGAGATCTCATATTCGAATCTCCTCTTCCTGTTGTAATGATAAAAAAAAAAATAAGAAATTTTATAGTCTAATCATTAATTTAAATGGGATCTGTCCCATCACTATTTAACAGCTTACATCATACCTAATCGAATTAAATAACTAAAATAATTAATATTCTAATTACTATATTTATTTTATTAGTTAAATAGCTAACTAGATGGTCCTATCGAATGGACCATAATTAACCTAAAAAACTTATAGAAAGAAAGAAAAATTTCCCTCGACACTAGGGGAAAAAAAAAAACCTACTAGGTAATTTACTCAAAATAATTAATTCTTAAAATAGGCATGGAGTCATATAAGAACTTTTTGCTTACATTAAGTAGATATAAATGGCTTTTTGATTTTTAGTTTATTATTAATATCGAATCAAACCATAAAAAATCAAATAATTTATCCAAATTAAAAACGAAGTTCAACAGAAACACATTGTAAATTGGATTGTTGAAGAATATGGTAATCGATGGGCTTACGCTATATAAATTTAGTAGATCAAGAAGCAATATGATGGCCCGGTCCATGACCAAAAAACACATGATCGAGCAAACCATAGAAAAAAGCCCTAGGGTTTGAGGTTTTGGTCAAAGCACCAGACTTGGAATAGATAAAAACAAGCAACCTTAAATTCCTAGGGTTTGGTGGAAATTTTTTTCACCGACTTCAGTCAGCATATTCCTCTCTATTCAAAATGGTATGCTACTTTCTGTCTTTACCCAATTTTGCAGTGTTGAATCTTTGTGGGAGCTATTTATGTTTTTGTTATGGTAGACACATATTGATGCAATATTATCTGTTTCTGGGTTCGTTTAGTCTTGATCTATAGTTATTAAATTTTAGCATTTTGTGAAGTTTAGGGGTAGATGTATACTGGGTATTCGTCAAAATCTAGTTTTTCTTTCAGGGTGTGTTCGTTTTGTTTGATAGAAAAATTACTTTGGGCTTTCTTTGATATATGTTATAATCAGGACTTTGTGATTCTGAAATATTATCAACTAATTGCAACCTCATACTTTGATAATATTTGACAATTTTTGAAGTTTTGGTTATAATGAATGACGGAAGGAAACACTTTTTCGTGAAATTAACACAATTTTTGGGGTGAAGCAAAATATAGAAGCGATGGAATATAGATGTTTCTCGTGAAACCAATGTAGGCTACAGTTTGAGGTTAGCATTGATATGCTTTATAGTAATGGTCACTTGACAGATATAACTAGATTAGGGACGGAACAGAGCAGATTTGTGTATGGCTGTTTGTTGGCTTAACAATCTGGGTGTGTTTGTAACCCGGGCAATTGAGATGCATCCATATCAGCGGGTTCGATCACTATACCACAAATTGATTATGTGTTCCTTTTGAAGATTGGTTGCTCGGCAACTGGATATTTTGCGTGAAGCTAGTTCTTTGAGTAATTATATGCTAATCTTTGTTGGTTGATTCATTTTTGGGACATAATTTTGTATTTTGTATGGAATTGCTCTAATGTATAGCAGTTCTATGGAACAGCATGAAGGTCTGCAAGTATATATTGTTCAACTGGTTGACATATTTGAAGTGTAATGTGATTAAACTTTTTGACTGAGCTGCCTCTTATGTTTATCACAATGGACAGCCAAAGCAAATCCACGAGATCAAGGATTTCCTCCTTACTGCTCGCAGGAAAGATGCACGTTCTGTGAAGATCAAGAGGAGCAGAGATGTGGTGAAATTCAAAGTCCGATGCTCAAAGTATTTGTACACTCTCTGCGTTTTTGACTCTGAGAAGGCCGACAAGTTGAAGCAATCTCTTCCCCCAGGTTAATTTTTGGATACATTTATGTTCTGAGAACATTATTCTAGTGTGTATAATGCATTAAAATCTGCTTGCACTCTGTTCCTTGATGCTAGAGGATGAATTTCATATATTCATTTTTTTTTTGGTAAATGGGCTACTTGCGAGTCAGTTGCTAAAATTAAGCCTTTCATACATCGTAATTTACTCGAATATGATTTGCTTGATGCAGGTTTGAGCGTACAAGAACTGTGAAAGAATTGCTCTAGCCAATTTTGGAGATGATAATTATTTACCAAAAACTGCTTTATCTTCATTTGTCCTCTTTACCCTTTTTGACAGTTACTTGGCTCTCTACTACTTTGACACTTGTTGTGTACTGAGTTTAATCTAGCACCTATGTTGAGTAAAGGATCGGTTTGGTCATCCATTGCTAATTTGTTGCTTCTTATGGGCCTAACTCTCTCACTTGTGGGAAAATGGTGATGAGATCACCGATTTAGTGTCTTAGATAGATTAATGGCCTATCAACTTGGATGAATGAATACGATTATAATGAGATTCTTATTACCGAAGAATAGAATGAAATAGAGTTGTAGTGAGATTTTCCTTTGTTAATTTTTATTTAAATGGGAGTATTTTTGAGGAAAAAAAGAAATTTTTAATATTGAATTGTAATTCATAAGTTTGAGTAAAAAATGACTATACAATATTGTTTTTGCAATAAGAAATTTTTATGGAATCGCAATTACAACGAAGCGAGTAAGCAATAAGTCATTAAATTGAACTTTAGATACTAGATTGTTGAATGATTTTTTGATACTAGACTGTTGAAGTTTGGAAAGTTGAGGCACTAATATTCATAGTTGAGTGTGTAGAATCGATGGAATGATGTAGAATCATTTAAAATTAGTGAAATCATAAACATGTAAAGTCATATATCTAAATTTATAATTTTATTTAAAGTTTGTATGTTAATAATTTTATTTATTTTAATTAAAAAAAAGATGAAAAATCATAAACTCATAAAATTGTATATTGGATTTACGATTTTAACCCTGAATGTTTCTTTTATTCTTATGTCGTGAATAACAGTTGAGTTATAAGCCATTTTGCAATTAAACACCTATACTATTCGTTCATCAGAAATGGTGAACTGTGAACCCTATTGATCTTTTTTTTTTTTTCCTCTCTTTCTCGGATAACTTATTTAACTTTGGAAGGCATGCCTACAAGATCAGGTGTTCAAACGTTTAAACGTGTCCCATCTCATCGCCTTTAACCATCAGCATTTATTAATGGAAGTAAATATTAATTAGGTCTTTTGATCAATGCAAGGTGGAGAAGTTCAGTGTCTATATGGAAAGAAAAGGGAATGATGTAAGTTTCAGTAAGTGACTGTTTTTAATGAGGGTTTTGTGTTCTAATTAATAAGATTGATTGTTTCTTTTGATGGTTGGTGTAGGGTTCATTGATTTTATTAAGTCAATGCAATGGCAATTATTTAGGATTCCATGGGTCATTTTTTGAATGCACAAACAGAGGGTACTTTAGTGAGACTTAACAATTACGTTTGAGATGTTATATTGATTTTTAAGAATCGATCGCATTAATTTTGGGGTGTTGGAGTGTAGGATCTAGGTTTATTGGGATCGAGATGGTAGGAGAGTTGAAAAAATGAAGAATTATTTCATAACTGCAGAGTTTAACATGATTATGTTAACCGAAACTCGTTTGGACCAATCGAAACTCGTTTGGACCAGTCAAGTAAAAGTCTCAGCTAATCTTTGTTTAGATGGTTTGTTTTTCATCTGTATCTGTATTTTTTTTCAAAATGATATATATAAATATGTCCGATTTATATTTGATCTATTTGATAATTTTAATGAGAAATGCCAATTTTTTAATATCTATATCTAATTCTTTATAAATAATTTGTTAGAAAAATGTTTAAAAATAGTATTTGTATCTGTAATTTATTAATAAACAAATAGATTCCTAGTTTGGCATGAAAATTTTGGTCTATAAAAATTGCATTTAGGTCAATTAAAATGCTTTTCGATTAATTGAATATGGTTATGGTCAACTAAAGAAAAAATGGCATTGAAAGTGTTTATACTTTGCAATTTAGAAAAATTAGTATCTAAATTTTTATTTTATATATTTGTGTTGTCTTTAATTTTATTTTTTTAGCCATATTAGTGTCTCTAGAGACACTAAAAATATAAAGAATGAAAGTTTAAATATCATTTTGCTAAAAATGCAAAGTAAAGGTACTTTAAATGCTTTTTTTCCATGAACTAAATATTGCTCCTCCGGTTGCCCTTTGTTTCTATTTAAGTAAAGTAGCTTTTGATAGTTTCCTTTTGAGAGTTTGAGAAAGCAACGTAATGGGTTCAACCTCATAAGGGTACTCACTCGATAGAATCCTTATGGTTTAAAAATTGTTAATATAAATATTAATCATTTAAGGTGTGCTTAATATATGAGGGCTCCCTTTGAACGCAATAGGTATGTAGTTATCATTTTTAATGCTCAGGCTTGTAGGATTAGCTATCAAAATGTGCAAAAAATCATAAACACTTTAGCTTTACGGTCACTCTTTCTTAAACCTATGTTAAGAGGATTAAGAGTTCCAACGTAATGGAAATGGCAATTATGAACTATTAGTTTTATCTTCTTGCAAAGACAATGCTCTAAGGTGATATGGTGTTTAGTTATACTGATAACATGTGACAAATTTACAATTGGTTATTTGGGGAGTCTTAAGCTACTTTAATCTTAGGATGTCAGTGTTATATGCTACTTGTTACACCTAAGTGAGGTAACATCCATTTGTTGTTCAATCAGTATTTAAGAGTGTATGTGAATTGTATCTACATGACATGCAAATGTGATCAATGCCAATTATGACCTTGGACTTGTGAGTGGAAATGGTGTTATGACTCAAGAAAGTTTTAAATGTATGTGTTGAACATTGTATTTGGTCCATAAAATTTATCCATTACAACAAATAATGTAAACTATAACTATTTGTTCACTTTATTGTAATAAACATTTTTATTAAAATTTTATTTTAAAAAAAATAGTTATTACCATATTTATTTACATTTTAGACCCATAATAGCAATTCCATAAATGATCCCTATTACAAAAAAAAAAAATGTTGAATAGTCATTCATTATTTAAATTTATGAATTCTAATTCAATACTGAGATTATTGAAAAATCAATACTGGACAAGAACTCTATTAAGTTCCAGTAATACTTATATTTTATTCAGCAATATAAATGGACAATAAATGTGTCAATTTATTACTTCATCATGGGTATACATTTATGGAAATATACTACTTAATTAAACATTTTCGTAGACATCTATCTACCTAAATTGATTTCTTCTATTTCCGTTAGCTCAAGTGGATATCCCTAATAGCCATATCTTGCCATGTGTATTATGAAATTTATTGATCAAAGTAAAAGTCTAGCTAGACATTCTTAGCAGATTAGAGAGAAAAATATAGGATTTTTTTTTCTCCTTTCTCTTCTTCTTAAACCCTAAACTAAATTTGAAGAGATTTTCCTACTTTATCAAAGCGTTTTGTTGGTTAATGAAATGTGTTTTTGCATCAATAAACCCTTATTAATGCTAGACAGCATAGTGGTAGTGGTGGGTCGCTCCAAAGTGGTGGCAAAGATAGTGTTCATGAGCTTGTAAATTGATTGACTAGGGCTTGAAGATCCAGCCGTACTTTGAACAAATTGAAACAAAAGTTTGAATTTTTGCGAGAACTCTTATTCTCCAAAATCGGTTAACACCATTTACTCTGATTATAGTTATGGAGTAAAAAAACCTCTAGCAAAGCTATAATGGGATTTAGCTGCACCTAAATTAAAAAAAGGTCAATTTAACCTAATTTGAGCTATATTAATACAAAATGATGTTAATTCTTAGTCTTGAGGTTGAAAATATACACTAGGAATACTCAAGTGGGGGAAGTGAATTTAGTAATTACCCAAAAATCAATTTAAAGACTTCGAAAACAACAAATGATAAAAACAAATCAAACTTGCAACGAATAAATAAAATATATAATGCAAGAAATAAAAGAGAGGGATGGAGAAAAGCAAGCCAAAGATTTAACGTGGAGTTCGACTCTTTACCTACTTTCCACGGTCCACCAATTGCCTCTTTCGAGATCTTCACCACTACTATTATTAATTCAACAAATTGGCTTACTATGAGTAATATTACACACTTAGGAAATATAATATCTCCTATCGCTTTCTAAATACTTTTGTATGGATAGCAATAGATATGAACATAGCACTAGAGTAAATTTTCTATCTCTTGATAAAATTACAAATTATGTACAAGAGAACAAAGAAAAAGAATTTGTTTGATCGCAGTTGATGAACTCGTAAAATAATTTGACACTTCATTCTACTCGTTAGTCTTCTGGACTTTGTATATAAATAGCCTTTGAAATTTGAAAGTTATTAGACACAACGTCTCTTAGCTGCTATGCATTAAATGCACTCTAATGGCTCTTTTTCTTCCATATCAGCTTGGTCGCGCCTTAACATACTTGTCACGCCTCAATTGTCGTGCCCAAACTTGACACTCAATAGCCTTCCACACAAGCACTCCTTCAAGCCTCAAATTTTCACTTGTCGTGCGTTAAGCTTCATTACGCTAAGACCTCGATATGATCCGCGACGTCACTTGCTCCCTTAAGCTTTTGTCGAGCCTTGTATTAATTGGTCGAGCCTCGATCATTTTTGCATGTCAAGCTCAAAACTTAACCCTCGATAAGTGTGTTTGCTTTTCAAGCTTATTATGCATCAGACTTAACTTGTTGAGCCTTGATCAAGCCTGCACCTCTTAACTTGTTTGGGCCTCGATCAACCCCTGGACCACTTATTTGTGCATTCCTGATCTTATTGAACCTTTGGCTTTGTCATGCCTTAGCACTTGACTTTGGCTTGCCCTTGACCAACATTGTTTCTACTAAAAACCTGTAGAAAACACGCACAACCATCCACGAAACACACACATACACAATGTGTATATATATTTGACTAATTAAGTGCAATTTACAACAAATAAATAGTTGATTGTGCATTAAATTGGCTTATCAAAGTTCACATTGAACTCTCAAGTTTAACAATCTTCTCCTTTTTGATGAGGACAATTTATGCACAACTAACTCATATTCACTACAACATACTCCCCCTCAATTAAGCATCCAGGTTCTAAGAAAATTTTCAATTTTCAATTTTCCAGTTTTCAAAACAGATATTTGATGCTTAACTTTGGAAAATACGAACTACACTTAACATGTCAAATTCTCTCCCTTTCAAAAATACTTCATGCATATAGATAATTGTGCACTTACTTCTCCTCCTTTGTACTTATCAAAAACACATACATATGGATTTAATATATACAATCAAGGAGAGATGCACAGATATGTAATACAATTAGCTTAAACAAATGCCTTACCATAGAGGACTTCACAAATGCCTCATCAGAGGACTTCACACTTGCCTACACCCATATAGGACTTCACACATGTGTCTATGCTCACATAGGATTTCACTATGTTTGCCTATACACGATAGGACTTCACCACATGTCTATACTCTATAGGACTTCACTACATGCCTATACTAAGGTAGAATTCACCACTTTTCCTATGCTCACATGGACTTCATCACACTTGCCTATAGTCCGACAGGATTTCACCACTTAGATAGGACTTCACCATATGCTTATACTCAAATAAGACTTCACACACACTTGCCTATGCTTACATAGGACTTCATCATATGACTATACTTAGATAAGACTTCACATACATGCTTATACATCGATTAGACTTCACAGACATGCTTATGCTTACATACAACAGATATGCAACACATCATAGCATTTATCTTCACAATTATACATAATTCAAACCGGATTACCACAAGTTAGCACATAAACGGATCCAATACGAACCAGAATTTTAGGCACATATAAAATTTAACAACTTATTTAGCCCAAAATTTTGTTCTAAGTCAAGCTGATTCAATCATACTTAGCACTTATCTTACTAGGGCAATTGCAATTCTCTTCTTAAAGTGCAACAACGATCTTCACCCAAGAGTTTAGTAAAAATATCAGCAATCTGATTGTTTGAATCAATAAATTCCAAGTTGATATTTTTGCTAAGAATATGATCTTGAATGAAATGATGTCTAATCTCGATATGCTTGGTCCTTGAGTGTTGGATGAGATTTTTAGTCAAATTTATAGCACTTGCATTATCATAAAGAATTGGAACGTTTTCAAAAATTAAACCATAATCAAGTAAAGTTTGTTTCATCCATAAAATTTGTGTGCAACAACCACCAGTTGCAATATATTTGGCTTTAGCGGTTGAAAATGCAACTGGGTTTTGTTTATTTGAGTGCCAAGATATTAAAGAATTTCGAAGAAAATGGTATGTGCTACTTGTGCTTTTTTGATCGACTTTTCACCCAGTAAATTCGGAATCAGAGTATCCAATAAGATTGAAAGAAGTAAATTTAGGATACCATAAGTCAATTTAAATCATGCCAGCAAGATACTTAAAAATTTGTTTTATTGCATTTAAGTGTGATTCTTTTGGGCATGATTAAAACTGTGCACATTCATATACAAAGAACATGATGTCAGGCCTAGAAGCTGTCAAATATGATAAACTACTTATCATGCTTCTGTACATCTTTTTACAAACATTTTTGCCTTTTTCATCTTTTTCGAGTTTTAAACTTGTGCTTATTGGTGTTAGTTTTGATTTGCAATTACCCATTTTAAACCTTTTTAACAAATCTCTTATATATTTAGCTTGATTTATAAAGGTTCCATTTTCAGATTGTTTGATTTAGAGACGAAGAAAATAATTTAATTCCCCCATTATACTCATTTCAAATTCATTTATTATGGACACGACAAAATCTTTTATAAGACTTATATTTATAGCTCAAAACACAATGTCATCTACATAAATTCGAATAATTAATGTATCATATTTGTGGTCTTTAATAAATAAAGTTGTATCAACTTTCCTCTTGAAAAACCGTTGTTTAATAGTAAGCTGCTGAGTCTTTCATACCAAATTCTAGGAGCTTGCTTTAGTCTATAAAGAGTTTTGTTTAATTTAAAAACATGATTGGAAACTTTATTATTTTCAAAACCGAGTGGTTGCTCTACATAAACTTCTTCCTTTATAAAACCATTTAAAAAGATGCTTTTGACATCCATTTGAAAAAAAGTAAAGTTTTTAAAGATAACAAATACCAAAAGCATTCTTATAGACTTTAGTCGAGCAACCATGGCAAAGGTCTTATCAAAATCAATTTCTTCTTCTTGATTGTAGGTTTTACCAACTAATCTAGCCTTATTTCTTGTTTTTTAACCAGATTCATCAAGCTTGTTTCTATAAACCCATTTTATTCCTATAACATCTCTATTTTCTGGTCTAGGAACCAAATCCATACATTGTTCTTTGTGAATTGGTTAAATTCATCTTGCATGGCATTAATCCAAAATTCATCTTTTAAGGCTTTATCAACATTTTTAGGCTCAAATTGACATAAGAAAACCAGATTACTTAAATTCTTTATAGATGATCTTGTTTGGCACAATTAGAAGGTTCTCCAATTATTAAATCTTTAGAATGTGGTTGAGCATACTTTCATTCTTTAGGCAGCTCAAGATTATTAGATTTATGCAAATTAACATCCAATCTTGGTTCATCTTTATTACTATTTTCAAGAGAAATTCTATCTATGCCAGTACACACATCATCAGCATTATTGTTCAAACATGCATCAGGTAAAGAATCATTAAAAGCAACATGAATAGATTCTTCAACAACTAAAGTTCTTTTGTTAAAAACTCTAAAAGCTTCACTTGTTGAAGAATATTCCAAGATAATTCTTTCATCACTTCTGAGTTGAATTTAGCCAACTGTTCTTTGACATCATGTAAATATAACATTTTGTGTCAAAAGGATGAAAATATGATATGTGAGGCCTTTTGCCTTTCCAAAGCTCATAGGAGGTTTTCACCAAAATTGGTTTTATAAAAATTTTGTTTGAAACATAACATGTTGTATTTATAGCTTCAACACAAAAATATTTTGGCAATTTATTTTTATAGAACATGGTTCTAGCTATTTCAATTAAAGATCTATTTTTCTTTTCGGCTACACCATTTTATTATAGAGTTCTAAGAGTTGAAAATGTTTGTTCAATACCAAAATTATTGCAAAAATATTCCATTTCATGATTTTCAAACTCTCCCCATGATCATTTCGAATTGTCATAACATTAAGAATTTTTTCATTTTGCGCAAGAAAAAGGACATGATTAGTATCGTCTTTAGATGCAAGGAAGAAAGTCCATATGTATCTGTAAAATCATCAACAATAACCAATGTATATCTTTTTCCTCCAAACTTAAGGTTTGGGTTTGACCAAATAAATCTATATGTAATAGTTCTAATGGCTTAAATATAGAAATAACATCCTTAGACTTAAAAGAATCTTAGTTTACTTTCCCTTTTGACATGCATGATAGATCTTGTCCTTTTGAAATTTTAACCTTGGTAAATCTTTGACATTTAACAAGTTTTGAAATGATATCCATGCTAGCATGTCCTACTTTTCTATGTTGTAGCCAACTATTGTCCTTTTTAGAATATAGACAAGTTTCATTTGAAGTTTAATCTTATCTAAATTGATTTTGTAAATATTTCCTTATCTATATACTTTAAAACATGCTTGGTTATTGTCAATTTTTTCAATAGAATACTTTTTGGCAAAAAATGTTACCTTAAAACCATGGTCACACAATTGGCTAGCACTTAACAAATTATGTCTCAGATTATCAACAAGCAAAACATTTTTAATAAATAAATCTTGATTAATGAGAATTACCTTCACTAGAACTATAGATTTTCTATTATCTCCAAGGTGACACTCTCATGATCCTTCAAGTCAAGTGAAGTGAACTTGGACACATCCCCTGTCATGTGCCTCAAGTAACCACTTATTGCTTTCACTTGAGGATCCTGGCAAATAGATTATTATTTTTTTGGTACTCATTTTAGTTTGGATCCTTTTTGGTTAGGTAGAATAAGAATCTCTCTCTTAGGAACCTAAATAAGCTTGCTTCGATGATTTAAATGCATTGATTTTCTTATTGCACAATTATGTGCAATATGACCAGATTTGCCATAATAATTACATGTCCCATATGTGACTTTTACAAAGCATGTTTCGTGAGGCTTGCAATTATTTTGTCTATAGCCAATTCCATGTTTATTTGAATCAGAATTTTGATTCCCAAGAAGTGTGTTTAGATTCTTTTTGCCATTAGTGAATTTCGCTATAGTGCTTTTGAATCATCGATGCTAGCTTTTAATAGTATATTTTCAATTTTCAAAGATTCTAGCTCTTTTATTATCTTATCACAAGTACTATCAGGACATACAACAATATCATTTTTATTTAATGTTTTAACTGCAATATCTAGCAAATCATTTTCAATTACTAATTTCTCAATAATTTCCTTTAACTCATTATTTTTGTTTTTCAGGTTTTTACATTTAGTAAACTATTTTTCATTTGTTACTTTCTGATTGTTAACTTCATATTTCAAGTTTTCATTTTTAGCATTAATCTCATCATGTTTAATTTGAAAGATTTCTAACTGATCTCCTATTTCATTTAAAAAAGATTTTAACATGTTATTTTCTTTTCAGCTTTTAATAATTTATTGCATACTTTTTTATACATAACATGTAAATCATGATAAGAAGGAGAATCAGGAGATGATACCTCATTGTCCAAAGCCATAAAGTAGATGTTCCATGTTCTCATCAGTTTAATCTGATGAGTCCTCATCACTCCATGTTATCATGTAAGCTTTCTTCTTCTCCTTCATTGATCTCTTCCTAAGCAGTAGGTAATACTACTGGATGTGTCATGACTTTTGACAATTGTAGCATGTCATCACATCCTTTCTCTTGCACTTGGAGAAGCCATTATCATCCTCTATCTTGGATTTAGCCTTTATGATCTTTTTGATTTCTTAGCCATCAAGACAAGATCTTCACTTTCATCATCATCATCTTCTTCATCATCGCTCGATTCTTGTTGGTGGTTTTTAACACGATTGTCTTTTTTTCCTTCTTCTCCTTGCTTCTTGATGAGTCATAGGTTTTAAGCACACCAAGGAGCTCTTCTTCACTCAAGGTACTTAGATCTCTTGCTTCCTAATTGCAGTCCTCTTAGCCTCCCAATCATTTGGAAGTGACTAAGAAGTTTAGAATTGATTTTCAAATTGGTAAAATTGTTCCCAAGCACACCTAGAGATTTATTATGTTAATAAATCTATTGTGCATCTCATCAATAGTTTCATTTGGGAGCATTTTAAAATTTTCGAACTCCCCACATAAGAGACTTATTTTAGTGTCTCTAACTCTGGATGTTCATTCATATGTTTTTTAAGCTCATCCTAATTATTTTTTTGCAGAAGAATATGTATAAATCTATGAAATCACTTTCATTTAATCCATCGTGAAATGTTCCTTGCAATTTCATTTAAATCAAGCTTTTTCCAATCTTTTTCTAAAACTTAGCTTATGATTTCTATATTTTAAAAAGTTTGTTTTCAATAACATTCCAAATCAATCTATTTTAGGTTTTCAAAAATATTATCATCATACTTCAGTAGGAGTAATTACCCCTACATAGAAGCGCAGGCCTATTTATCGCTTGTCCTTCAAGAAATCCTAGTATATTTGTAGCCATGATTTTACTCTATTCGCGGTTAAGCATATAAATAATAGATATATGCATTGTGTTGGGAATTTAAGATCCAAAAAAGGATTTGGCAGTAAAATACAAATTATTTTTATTTAAAACTTAAATTCCCAAGCGAATCCATGTGATTCAATCAAATTAAAACGGATGGAATTACCTTTTTGATACTTTAGAATTTGGAAATTCGGATATGAGATATTACAAATGCGAACAACCTCTACTGTATCTATATGAATGAATTTCCAATAAGATCTTTGATCATGTGCTAGCATGTTGGAACAATTCCCAATTTTGGAAATCTCTCTCAATAGGGTCTTTTATGTTTTGAGTAACAGAGTTTCTCTATAATTCTAATGTAATGGCAAGTGTCTGAAACCCTAGAGGTGATCATCACTTTTTATTTATAAGGAGATGTGTCTGTTGGTTACCTACACTAATCTTATTAGGGTTTTATTCTATTAAAATGACACGTGTCTTATAAAATAACAATTTTATTTAATAATTATTTGATATTCTTAATCTAATTAAGAATAATATATAATTATATAATTCCTGATATGGTTATTTAAAATAACTCATGACCGATCGATTCATTCTTTATGTGTAACCATGTAGGTTCAATTAATGTTGATAGTAGCCCTAAAATACCTTTTAGACCTACAAGACATAATTGGTTTAGCAAGATATTATGCCTACCCAAATTAAGTGAAGATCGGTGATTCGACTTTGCCCATTAACAGTCAGTTATCTAGTCCTTTTGTTACACGATATCTTATAATTAAACATAAGGTGTGGATCAATACACTCTTATATTGTTTAATCACATATTTCTTGAATCCAGAGTATGACTGACTTAACGAATGATATTGATAACTTCTTATCAATTTATTCGAGCATGGCTATGCATTTTTTAGTTTTACTCATCAAGAGGCCCAAAAGATATCTCTCTCAAATTAATGAGAGGAACAAATTCTTCATGTACACTCACATTCTTCTACATGACTTATTCCATGTCCAATTATAGTCTTATAATTATCCGATTAAAGATAATGAAGAAGAGAATCAAAACAAGGAACGTATGAATAAATCCATGGTGTCATCAGGTCAAAGACTAAAATAATACTACAATGAGAAATACTTATTGCATTGATTCATATAGCATTCTCATATTTGGTCATTCCAATACAATGTACTCTTACATGTATCCATGTACTGAATCGATATCTCATATCCATGATCATCATTCAGCCAACATACTAGTCTTAATTCATTAGTATTTCATATAATGAACGACTAGGGCCGATTTAGAATAAAGTTATTTCTTGCCTTATGGTTTTACTATTAAAGTCACATACTTTAATACCATAAGGAATAACAAATTTATTCAAGGAATACTTTTCATCAAAGTAAAAAGGCTAATAACAACTTTGATAAAGAAAATGACTTGTATTATAAAATAATAAACATTCAAATGACATAAAATCCATATGGCCTAGGGCACATCACTAGTACTTTGATACCAATTGAAAATATACACTAGGAATACTTAAGAAAGGGAGGAGGGGGTGAGTGAATGTAGTATTTGCCCAAAAATCAATTTTAAAGACTTTAAAAAAAGCAGATGATAAAAACAAATCAAACTTGCAGCAAATAAATAAAATGTATAATGCAAGAATTAAAAGAGAGGGATGGAGAAAAGCCAAAGATTTAACATGGAGTTTGACCCTTTACCTATTGTCTACGATCCACCAATTACCTCTTTTGCGGTTTTTACCACCACTATTATTAATTCAACAAATTGACTCAATATGAGCAATATTCCGCACTTAAGAAATATAGAATTTCCTATCTCTCTCTAAGTACTTTTATATGGATAGCAATAAATATGAGCATAGCACTAGAGTAAATTTTCTCTCTCTCGATAAAATTACAAACTATGTATAAGAGAACAAATAAAAAGAATTTGTTTGATCACAATCAATGAGCTCGTAAAATAATTTGTTACTTCATTCTACTCATTGGTCTTCTAGACTTTGTATATAAATAGCCTTTAAAATTTGAAACTTTGTTAGACACAATGTCTCTTAGCTGTTGTGCATTAAATGCAATCCAATGGCTCCTTTTCTTCTACATCAACTTGGTCGTGCCTCAACATAGTTGTTGCGCCTCAATTATCACACCCAAACTTAACCTTCAACAACCTTCCACACAAGCACTTCTTCGAGTCCCAAATTTTTACTTGTCGTGCCCTAAGCTTCATCACGTCAAGGCTTCGATGTGACTCGTGACAGCATTTGCTCTTTTAAGCTTTTGTCGAGCCTTGTATTAATTGGTCAAGCCTCAATCATTTTTGTATGTCGAGTCCAAAACTTGACCCTTGACTTGTCAAGTCAAGCCTTAACCTCTTAACTTGTTTAGGCCTTGATCAACCCCTTGACCACTTGTTTGTGCATTCCTGATTCTGTCAAGCCTTTGGCTTAGTCATGCCTTAACACTTGACTTTGGCTTACCCTCGACCAACATTGTTTCTACTAAAAACCTGCAAAAAACACGCAAAAACATGCACATAAACAAACATTACATATATTTGACTAATTAAGTACAGTTTACAACAAATAAATAGTTAATTATATATTAAATTGTCTCAACAAAATTCACATTAAACTCTCAAGTTCAACAAAGGTCTCTATTATTTGTTAAGATCGTTTGAAATTTTAGATTAAGAGTAAAACCCTTTACATTAGAGTTAATCACATTTGTTTTTTTTTAATTGAATTTGTTCCAAGTTTGAACTAAATCTAATGAAATTAATATGACGATTAAGAAAATTAAGATTTACTTTCCCTAGCTAAGTCTTGTTTAAATCTAGGATTAGGGTTTAATTGCTCTTTTTAAGTCTTGCATAAGTTTCTTGTATTTATTTGCTAATTTTTCCCTTTTTCATTTAATATCTCCATTGGCTTTGGAAGTTACAAAATAATGGTAATGAAATTGATTTTTTTTCTTTAATTAAATAAATTGAAAAAAAATCATTTTAAGAGTTTATTATACAAATCTTTTTCAAGATTAGTTTAAGGTAAGAGGAGTGGGAAGAAGATCAATTTTCCCTTTTTTTTAATCTAAAATAGATGCTCAATTGGAATTCTATTTTGATTAATAGACATTACTATACATGTACTAAGACATGTTTGGTTGAGATGTCTATGCTAGCTAATAAAGTTAACAATTACTAGCAAAAACACAACATCATAATGCTCTGTGGTACAATTAAAAATATGGTTAAATAAATTTTGATAGGGTAAATTCAAAATTAGAGCTCATCAAGGTCGATTTAATCTAATTGGAGTATGAGACAACCTATTAATCAATTAGTCGATCTTTCGGATCAAGTTCGATCGCCTATAACAAGATTGAGCAAACTAATAAATTGACTAATTTGCTTAGCTAGTTCCGCTCGACGTGTGTGATCACTTGGCTTGGTAATGCCACCCCACTCCTTATATTCTTGAGAAGTATGGCGTAGTATCCACTACTCTAGTAACTTCTATGCACTCTGCCAAGTCCATGAACATGCAACTGCCAATCCACTCTCTCTTATAAATATTACCTTAAGATGTCTTTCGCGGATATGCCAAAAATATCCAGCCAATAATTTGTTGCTCTATTTACTCATTAGATCATACTAACTTGAATGTTGGAGTGGACACACTGAATAATCTCCCTGTCGCCACTGACCTTATTCTTCGTTTGCAGACCCCACTGCTGAGAGGTTTAAATCAAAGATAATCTATCGATAGAACTAAGGCATCGCTAAGAGAGAAAATACGAGAAATGACATGATACTAGATACAAAATGAAACTATAATTATGACATAAATAAATATGAGTACTTATAACTTCATCATTTGTGATGTACCATCAACTCTTTGTAGTTTTAGTTTTAACATCAACAAGAATGAATACATTGGATAACACAAATTGCCAACTCAAGCTAATGGTAATTGGTGGAGTTAGTCTAGCTAGAATAATTGGCTACAAATTTTTAGGTAAGTAGTAAATCGATACATTAAAAGCTTAATTAATGGTAATCGGTGGAGTTCATTGCATTTGTATTGGACTAGTTTTTGAAAAAATGGCTTCATATGTTGAACTCAAACTTTTCATGAGACCACATGATGGATTATAATTAACTTTTTTTAAATACTAGTTTAACCTATTCAATTTTTAGATTATTTTCGGTTCAATAACAATTTTTATAATTTTTTATTAAATCTTATTTTGGTTTCCTTGAGCCATGCTGCCTTTCTGTTTTTACTTTTATTTTTTTCTTCAAAAGAGAAAAATAACAGATAAAAGAAGAAAATAATGACTTTTTTCCAAAAAATTACATAAATTCCACTAGATAAAAAATGATCCTAAAAATAAATAGTTTAAACTCATTTTTTGAAGAGACGAGATTATAAATAACTGAAAAAATCAATCTTTTCTCTTCAAGAGATAAGGATAAAATCAATCTCATCTCTTGAATAGACGATATTGATTTTATAACACTAAACTTCTAAGAGTGAAGTCAGTTACTTATAACCCATTTCTTCAAGAGTTGAGTTCAACTTTTCTATAATTGAAATTATTTTAATTTTTTTTAATCTTACTAGTATTTTTATAAAATGTTAAAAATATCAATATTAATTCCCATTTCGCTATAAACAAAAAAAAAAAAAAAATGGTCAACTTCCTTTTTGGTCCAATCACGATTCACTTATGGCAAGTCTCGGTTCAGCTCAGACCTGCTTCATGCAAAAATACACACATTGCACAAGAACACAATAAACAAAACAAAACAAAACCTTTAAACAAATGACAAAACCTCTCCTTCCCTTTAAGTCAAACTTTAAATCCATTAAACTTCCTTCCAGAACATTCCTTCTCCACTGAAGCTCATAACGAATGTACCATTTCCTCCTCCATTAACACGCATTTCCACTTCACCAATCGCTCTTACTCTCCATCCAAGACGATGAAGTTGAAGACTCATCTTCTTCTCTTCTATATCTCTTTGATCTCACTCTCTCTCCTCTTTCCCTTCGCTTTCTCCGAAATCTTCTTCGAAGAACGCTTTGAAGGTACTCTCTCTCTCTCTCTCTCTCTCTCTACTTTCACTTGCTTCGCATTTATTGAATCCTTTCGTTACTGTTTAAGTACATCTTGATCCAGTGATGCTTGCTTTAGCTTTTGAGTAATTTTCAGTGGATTAGATGTAGAAATGTAGGTGTTGCTCCTTGGTTTGGATGTATGTAAGCATCTGTGCAATTACTTGAGTAGGTGATTCGAGTTCAATGTTCGATATATTCTTAAGCAGTTGGATTGAATGTTGGTTTACTTAAGTTATTGAATGAGCTGTGATCAAGTGAAGAAGTACTTTTGCCTGTATTCTTCATTCTTCTATTTATTTATTTTTTAATGCTGCATCTTAGATGATTTGTGTTTAATGTTTGTTAGATTTCTGAGCTGATAGGATTGGAGATTGATTTATTATTTTCTTCGATGCTGATCGTGTGAAGTTCGTTTGGCATTAGCTTATTTATTTATTTTTTAATTTTTTTGAGCATTTTATGATGTGATTAGGTTTGAGGATGAGAGAAGTTAGGGTTTCAAATTACGTAATGAGTGATAATGCAATCTGATTGAACTTTCATACGAAGATTTGCCATATTCAATGCTCTTTGGATTCCTACGGTGATGATTAAAGTTGGATCATCAGGACTTTGTGGTTAGGTTTTGATCTTTTAGTCTTTCCTTGTGCTCTGATTATTTTGAGAAAGAAAATAGGTTGATTCTTTTGAAGTAAAAAGTTATAGTACAATAGTGAAAATCGTGATTACCCTCTACTTAATTGAAGGTGATAAGAATTAGAAGTTGTCAATTTGGTATGGAACGTGTTCAATCTTTCTGGGAGAGCCATATTCATGTCATAAGAGCCATGACAGGACAGTGGTGGCAAAGTTGTCAACTTATTAAAGCAATCTCATTGAAACTTTGGGATGATTATATGTGACATTAATGTTATGTTTTTGTGAGCAATGCCTGTGACCGGTAAAGATGTGGAACTTGAGCTATCTTTTTATGCTATTTTGTTTGTCTTGCGATTTTTCTTAGTCAAGTGTATTTAGGCTTATTTCTGTCAATATGGTTAGGAGTTACTTAGTACTTTCTGAAAGAAAACGATAATGTCAGCTGTAGGCAAAGCTTCTTTTCTCCAAGGGTTTCCTTATCTGCACATTGTCTACACTTGGATACTTATTTTTCCCAATTTATTGTCTCAATTAGTCAACACCAGTCTTAATAACTGTTTAGCAAATTAAGTTGATAGCAAAGATATGAATCAATCCCATTCCCTACATGTCTTATATCATTCTTACACTTGTTTTTATGTTAGATTCTATTTTTATTGGAAAGCTGGCTTATTTTCTTGAACCAATTTTTAATAGATGGATGGAAAAGCCGATGGGTACTGTCAGATTGGAAAAGGGCTGAAGGAAAAGCCGGAACATTTAAGTACACAGCTGGGAAATGGCCTGGAGATCCTGATGATAAAGGTATAATGGTGTTTTTGTCAAAATTCTTCCTTGTTCTGATGCATCTTTTCTTTCTTGTTTTGAGTAGAGGGTTGTAGATTCTTCATTATCTGGTCCTGCACCTATCTGAACACATTGAAGGATCTTCTGTTCCTCGTGCTAATGGATGCTCATGTGAAATTTGTAGGTCTCCAGACTTATAATGATGCAAAACATTATGCTATTTCTGCAAAAATACCAGAGTTCAGCAACAAAAATCGAACTCTAGTTGTTCAATATTCAATTAAATTTGAGCAGGACATTGAATGTGGTGGTGGCTACATCAAGCTCCTATCAGGATATGTGAACCAAAAGAAATTTGGTGGTGATACTCCTTATAGGTTGGTTTAGCATTTCTTGTCTTTATTTTCTGAAGTCAGCCTCCACATAAGCTTACGAAAAATTTCAGCAGGAATGCACAGGATGTATTTCTGTTTTTGCATCTCTAATCACGGAAGCTTTTTCTTCTTTCAGCTTGATGTTTGGACCCGATATTTGTGGCTCACAGACAAAGAAGATCCATCTGATAGTTTCTTACCAGGGGCAAAATTATCCCATAAGAAAGGACCTCCAGTGTGAAACAGATAAATTGACCCATTTCTACACATTTATTCTCAGGCCCGATGCTTCATATAGTCTTTTGGTTGACAACCGTGAAAGAGAATCTGGAAGTATGTATATGGATTGGGATATCCTCCCACCTCGTAAAATCAAGGATGTCAATGCAAAAAAGGTATGATGTAGTTAACTGTAGCAAGACTTTGATACAACACCTTGAATTAAAGCATCAATGTCAATATCTCATTTGAAAGCTTAGCTGGCCATCGCAGTCAATGTTATGATAGTTGCTTGCATCTGTAAAATTTTGATTGAACCACAGCCAAAGTTTTAGATTGGTTAGTTGTTCTGCCATAATTTATGGTGTCAAAAAGCAAAATATTAAAGAATGGTTCTGAAGGTTGAAATCCATGGTTGAGCGAGGTATTTCCTAGATATGCTATCTAAGTGAATTATTGCATGAACTTTTGTCTTATGGCATGCCAAATTGTGCTTCCAAATTTCCAGAGAAAGTCATGTGCCTTAATACTAGAATCTGATTTCTATCACAATCTTGTGTTGCAACTTCTGCTGTTCTGTTGCATTACAAGTTTTGTACATTAAGGCATTTTGTTATAGATGCTCTTCATGAATGTTTTTGTGCCAACACCTCTGCAGCCAGCAGACTGGGATGATAGAGAATTCATTGAGGATCCTAATGATGTCAAGCCTGAGGTGCTACTTTAGTTCTTGATTTCTATATCTAGGCATGGGTTATTTATATCTTCGCAGTAGGATTTAGAACTCACTTTGAGCTGTCCCGGAATGCAGGGATATGATTCAATTCCTGCTGAGATTCCAGATCCAAAAGCCAAGAAGGTTTGTTGATGAAGCTGATATAAGCTTCTGCCGTTTAATATGCTTTTGCAGCCTTTTAGAACCTTGTTTGTACTCTTTGCCTCTTATTTCTGAACTAATGCCTTAATGGTTTAAGCTACCTTTTATCATGTCTGTAGAGAATATATTGTTTTTTTTTTTTTCCCTTTTTTAAGTGATGAGACTTATGTGGCTGTGTTCTCAGCCTGATGACTGGGATGAAGAAGATGATGATATATGGAAGCCGCCTAAAATTCCAAACCCTGCATACAAAGGACCATGGAAGAGAAAGGTATTGTGTAACTTTCTAATGCAAATTTTGTTTTTTTCCTTCTTTGCAAAATACTTTTGGATTAGATTTTTATTCTTGTCTGATATATAATACAAGATAAATTTATGTGATGCAGAAAGTAAAGAATCCCAATTATAAAGGAAAATGGAAGACTCCATGGATTGACAACCCAGGTATATTTGCTTAGAAATTAGATTTGTTGCTAGATGTCACATGGTTAGATAAATTTAAGTATATACTGGAGACTCTTGAGTAGATATATCAAATGAGGATACTGGTTTAACTGTATTAGCAGTTAGACAAGACCACTAACTGAGCATGAAGCATTTTAACCCCCAGATTATCATCAATCTATACATTTTGCTGTTTCTCTGGTCTTCTGTTGAATCTATGTCTTTATTTTCTTTCTGTCCAGAGTTTGAGGATGATCCTGACCTCTATGTACTAAAGCCCATCAAGTATGTTGGCATCGAAGTGTGGCAGGCAAGCAATTATCTTATCTTTATGCTCTTAGAAAATACAATTTTACAGAATTCCATCTTTGTATTTTGAGGCAGTAGAATACTCTATCCATTCATAGTTGAACCAACCAGAAAATTTCATCCAGAAGCTGCAGGAATTCCTCTATTGTTACCAGTTGTTGAGATTGAATTTTTTCTGTAAAGTATTGGATCAAATTGAGTTGGGCAAGATAACTTCCCTACTTCGGCTTGCTTCTGTTGGTTAAGTGAATTTGATGAAAGTGGTTTCTTTATAGGTGAAAGCAGGTTCAATTTTTGACAACATCTTGATATGTGATGATCCAGAGTATGCAAAACAAGTCGTAAAAGACTTTTTTGACATGAACAGAGAGGTGAACTGTTGATTATGGAGTTAGTTACTTGGCCAAATTAAAGTGTTTGAATGCTAATGCAAGCTTTTGGATTATAGGCTGAGAAAGAAGCCTTTGAGGAGGCTGAAAAAGAGAGGAAAGCTCGAGAAGAAGAGGTGACATATAAATAACCATTGCTTGGCTTTTCATAATAAGTTTAGCACCTAATAAACTTGTTACTTGTTAAATTATTACATACAGGAAGCCAAAAGGGCTAGAGATGAAGGTGAAAAGAGAAGGGGAGAAAGAGAAAGAGAAAGAGAGAGACGGGGGAGATACCATAGACGGGTATGCTTCTTCATGAGTTTGACTCAAGCAAATTTTGCAATGTGATGTTTATTTTTGCTATCTATTTTAAATTAAATATTGTACTTTATGTTTCCCTTCATTGGGGCAACCAATTATTGCTCCATGTCTAGTCAACTCAAGACGGTATCTTCCAAATGTGTTGGGATTACTATGATCTCTCTCACCTAATGTACGTTACACTCAAAGGAAAGGGTCCTGTGCTATATATAATTTCAAAAACATGTTTTTAGATTGAATTAGGGATTGAAATTCTTAAGAACAAGTTAAAAAAATTATAAATTGAGAGGACATAGATAAATCTAAACCTTCTTTCTTCAGCATCTTGCACCCTGCCCTCACTTCTACTGAATATGAAGGTTCAGGAATGATTATTTGCTCTTCCTTTGCTGCTTATTTGTAGTGTCCAACAATCTCCCCCCCAAAAGCAACTGCCTTGACCTTTATTTACTAAGTCCCTCTATTGTACTTCTTTTTTCTTTTTTTTGGGATAAATATCCTTTTATTGTACTCATTTACAGCTACCACCTCAATACTACAACAAATCTGTTTATTGTATAATCTTTTGCAATTTCTTATACACATCGCTCCACTTCTTTAGATTTCTAGCTTCTCAAGCAGCTGCTCACAGCTCATGAGTTCTATTATTGACATAGAAAGACTTCATGCTTCCACTCCTTATGCGGGAAGGATACACTTCCTGCTAGTGTCTGGAATACAAATGCTTGAAATAAATACTTAAGCGAGTTGTTGAATTTTGGAATGCATGTTTTTGTGTTATGTCAAGTGAAAGATGGTAATGGTAAATAAGAAAAGACTAATCCATCTGATGGAAGGTTCCAAGACAAGACAGGGCTGTATTGTTGCAGTTTAAGAATATTCATTTGCCGGAAAAAGGGGCTTCCTACAGTTAAATTCTTTTTAAAAACTCTATGTATATCAGACCATGGGAGAAATCATCCACGTCTAATATGGTGCTTTGCTTTTGCAGCATGACCGTCGTGATTACTTGGACGATTATCATGTAAGGATGAATCTCAACCTCCTGAAAAATTTTGTAGTTTGCTGAATTTTCCTTCCAACTGTTATTTGTCAATTAGGTTGATCGTTAACTTCTTTATGCTTCTCCCAATTATATGCTTGATATACAGCAAACTGATTCAAATAGTTATTGGTCATGATAAATCTATGGGATGTTTGCTGTGGAGATTTTGCAGAAAACTATAATGTTGAAAGAATTAGACTGCAATACTCAGATTTGTGAATAACCTGAATCACGACATTAGAATTCTGCACGTGTAATCTCTACCATAATTTAAGCATTTTTCTTGCTTGAGCAGAGCTAAATAGCTACATGAAGTACATCGTAACCTTAATCAGAGTTTTTTCTGCTGAATTCTGTTGTGGCAGTCCCTTGTTCTGAATGATGTCTTCTATTGGTTTTACCAAGTGCTTGTCAGCAACATCTTGATGTATGAACACTATTCTGCAGGATGAATTATGAGGTTTCAAAGGCCCTTCAGTTGGTTCTTTAAGAAAGAGAAGAGCCATAAAACCCCGAGGCAACTCTTAATTTTGAAGACTCGCACCTAATGAGCAGGGCCTGCGACATTTGCTTCAATTCTTGACCGTACTTATGTTGTATCGATAATTCAAAATGTATGCAAGAGTGAACTTCTCACTTATTGGTATGTTTGAATTTATAGAACAAAGATATGGATCTTAGACGTCAAAGGAGAGCCAAGAATTTTTTAGCAAAATGCATAATGTTGAGATATAGTTATTAATTCAAAGATAATCAGCAAAATTTATCCTAATGAATCGAAATGCCAAACTCTCTTTTATTTATTGTATGAACATTCTTCGTCAAGTCCTTGCGAGCAGATGCTATTATCTCTCTCTCTCTCTCTCTTTTTTTTTTTATATATATATTTGAAGATATTTACATAAAGATCAGTGGTTGCCCCCTGAATATTTTTACATATTTCATTGGCTTAAACCAATCCAAAAGTGCTTCCAATGGTTACGCAAGAAGGAAGTTAGCTTGAAAATATAAAATTTAAAACGACTCTTAAGTCGAAGTAAACTCTTGTCTCTTCTGTTTATATGTTAATTTATAGAACTAAAATAAGGATCTTAAGACACCTCAAGAGTCACAAATTTGAAAGCAATATTACTTAATGTTTAGACATAGTTATTAATTCAGTAGTTCACGTAAATTATCCTAATGGATTAAAAGGCGCAACTCTCTTTTATTCATTATATGAACATTCTTTGTACGAGTCCTTGGAAGTTGGTGCTACCCTTTTTTTTTTTTTTTTTAAAATGAATATAATTATCTGAAGATCAATAGTTGCCCTTTTAATATTTTTATTTTTTACATGTCATTAGCTTACCAAAGTGCTTCCATAGGTTAGGTAAGAACTATGTTAGCTTTAAAATGTCAAAACAATGATGACAATTACAGGAAGTAAACTCTTGTCTCTTAGTTATTAATTCAAAGATAGTTAACAAAATTTATTCTGATTGACTGAAAGGTCCAATTCTCTTTTATTTACCTAAAATCTAAAATAAATTGAACGCTAGAAAATGTTCCGGTGATCAAGGACGTAAAGGAGCAAATTGACATTATATATTCTGCGGTCTCTTTTCACGGTGCCCAATCCTCTTTGCTTATTTTGTTATTGCTTGACCGGGTTGGCTGTTTTAGGGTTTTCGACTCATCTAATTAGATCAAAATTTTGTAAGGTTAAACCTTATAGGATTTTAAGGTCAGGCT
This sequence comes from Combretum micranthum, assembly GCA_024138025.1. Taxonomy (NCBI): domain Eukaryota; kingdom Viridiplantae; phylum Streptophyta; class Magnoliopsida; order Myrtales; family Combretaceae; genus Combretum; species Combretum micranthum. The sequence goes on along the minus strand of JAMXBD010003262.1, from coordinate 50,736 downwards.
TGGATATGAAATAAAAACTCTATAGGGTTATAAGGATAAGTTTGGATACTATAAAATACTCGATGAATACCTGACTTGATAATAAAATTAAAATAATAATATTTGTAAAAATGATAGTTTAGGTGATGACTCTCTCAATGATAGCTTTAGGTAGTATTTAAGAGTTGAATTGATGCATTATTTATTAATTTGTTTAAAACTACACAAATTTGAAATATAGAATAAGCATAGATACAATGATATCGTAAATTTATAATTTCATTAAGAGAAAAAAAAAAGAGAAAAGGAAAAACACAAACATGAGTACTTCAAGGCTTGATCTATCTTGATCCTTTGCTTTTTATTTAGATTAATATGTCAACTTTGGTGTTTATTTCTTCATTTATTTCTCAATTTTGCATATAGCGTATGAAGTCATTTAGTTTGTAACTTTATAGTTCTTTTCAAATCATTTGTATCATTATTGTTTAAGCATATGAAATTCATTAAATATTATTACAATATGAATATAAGTTGGGAAAGAAAAAGGGAGAATTAAAAAAATAATTGGGTGGATTTTTAGGCGACTGAGTAAACCTTGTAAGGCGGGTTAGGATATAATATGAAAATCCTATAAGGTTATAGGGTCAAATTTGGTATACCCTATAGGGCAGTGGATAGGGTTTTGGGTTCCTATAATCTGTTCGAAACTCGACCCATTTACATCCATATTATTGGTTGATTATACTAGGTTCTCTAGTCTTGTTTTGATTAACTGTACTTATCTCTATGAAATTAATATTATGGTAAAATAGAGAAGAAAAAGATATTAATTAGTTGATAGTAAATTGTTCAATGATTGATATTCATTTTCATAACATAAAGTGTAAAAGGGAAAAAAAAATTGTTGAACCAAATCACATCACTAGTATTATTATATATGGGGAAATTGCAAATTATCTCCCTTAAACTTTTATGTGGAGATTTACCCTTGAACTTTCAAAGTGAGCCTTTAATTCCTCAATCTTAGCAATATACTGAATGACTTCAAATAAGAAGAGAAGTGATGGGAATCAAGCTACTCAGGTTACAAGACAAATTACCAAAGCTAGAGCTAAAGGACTGTAGAATCTTGTATTATAGGTTTTACTAGACAACATGGAACCAAATAGAGTTCACTTATTTGATTCTTTTTCTTTGTATGGGTGTTATAATTTCAATGAAATCCATTTGTCTTTACACTAGGAAAATTTAGCGAATAAAGCAAATGAAGTAGCAGCTAAAGGCCGACGACTTTCCTTGTAAGTCTATTCAAGGGCAACAGTTTTTTTTAAGGCTGGTGGCGTTCCTCTCAAGGATGGTGGCTTTCCTTCAATGAACGTGAATTTATTAGTTATTTCGTCTTTTATTTTATATTCCTTCAAGGAACTACTATAAATACCCTTTGTAATGAGAACTTGAATAGTTTTTGGTAATTTGAAAACTTAATAGGAGTCTTTTCTCTCTAATTTTCTATACTCTTATCAATTCGTTGGATTGTGGCGAGTGACAGCATTAGAATTTGTTGGGCATAATATCGGCAAAGACTATGATAAAACTATTCTCTTGCTGGTGTGTTATATCCAAATAAGAGTTTGGGGTTTATCTTATCGTTTGGTTCAAGAATTAGATTCATGTGTTCGACGTTCTTATTGTTAGAACTGACTGTTTGGTGGATTCCTACCTTAGACATATCATAATTTTGGTATCAGAGCTAGGGTTCAAATTAAGGTTTGTTTTGTGATTGTGTAGTATTGCAATGTGTATTGTTTATAGAGATTAGAAGAGTATTGTGTTGTGTGAAGCTTGGAAGCTAGGGTCTTAGTCACTTACGAGGTGCTCGACAAATATACTGAACCATTTTTTACATTATTGCTTGAGTTTCGACCACTTAGGGGACTAGAACATGTAAAATTACAAATGCCCTTGTTTGCTGGAGGGGGATTTGCTGATGATTACCTTGATTGGGAGGATAAAGTTGAAGGGCTTTTTAAGTGTTATGACTCTAATGATCATACTCAGGTATGCTTAGCAGCCGTTGAATTCACAAGATATGTTGCTTTGTGGTAGAAAAACGTAGTTGCCAGTCAAAAAAGAGATAGAGAGGTAGAGATTAGAACTTGGCAAGATATGAAGCGAGTCTTCAGGCGGAGATTTGTTCCAGAGTATTACAAGCATGAGTTGTTCATGTGCCTTCTGACATTAAGGCATGGAGGAAAAACTGTGGATGCATATGTCAAAGAATTTGAGACACCGATGATACGATGTGGAGCTATTAACGCTGAGCAAACGATGGCATGGTTTGTTTCGAGCCTAAAGTATGAGATAACATGTATTATTGAGTTGCAACGATATAATACACTTGAATAGGCCATCTAGTTAGCTCTGAAAGTCGAAAGGTAGACGTTCGAATCTTTATAGAATGACGACTAACAGATATGATTCCTTTAATATATCCTATAGTTGAGATAGTAAAAAATGTAGATAAAAGGGGGTCTGGTAAGGTAATTGATAAGAGTGCAACTATTGTGGATGCTAAGGGGGAGAGGAATTTTACTAAGAAAGGGAAAGGAGTTTATGGTATAAAGAACAAAAGATATGGTTAGATCATTAAGTGGAAAAACCCACCAAATCAAATATTTCAAGTGCTTAGGTTTTGGTCATATAGCAGCGGAGTATCTAAATCAAAGGTTGATGACTAATATAGAGATTGAGTGAGAGGGTGAGGAGGAATAGTTAGCTGAACCAAAAGATCTATCAGCAGTGTTAGATGAGTATTATGGGGATGCTGATGCCGAGGTGCATGGAGACCGAGGGGTGATCAATATTTGGCTATTAATGTATTACACCGGGTTATGAATATTTTTCCTTCTACTAAAGAAGAGTACAGGGAAAACCTATTCCACTTTTCTTTCAAGGTCAAAGGTAACCTTTGTGCTCTCATTTTTTATGGAGGAAGTTGCATAAATGTGGTGGCTGCTTCCTTGGATGATACATTGAAATTGGCTATGACTCCACATCCTAATTCGTATAAATTTCATTGGTTGAGTGAGCACGACAATCTATATGTGACTCAGAAGGCTATGGTTCCATTTATAATTGGGGAGAAGTACCATGATGAAATTGTATGTGACATCTTTCCTATGTGTGCTTCACGTATATTACTAAGGAGGCTATGGTTGTTTAATAGGAGAGTATTGCATGATGGGTTTAAAAACTATAAACCCTTGTTTTCTTAGTAAACCTGAGTTCAATTTTGGGAAAGACTTAAAATCGGAGACCAAAATCCTAAAAGAATATTTCTGGACTAATCGGACCTAAAAATCCTATGTCCGGCAATATCAAGAAGGAAACCTCAAAAGAATAAAAACGAGTTAACTTCGAAGTAAGACTATAAATTAGAAAGTCAACCGGAAACCCTAAGTAAACAAAATCTTAGAAAACCCTAGCAGTTTAGATCCGACAATCTTGGGTTCTCAAACCAAGAAGTCGAAATATGAGTGGGAAGTGTAGATTGGCTCGTATTAATATTAGAATGCTAAACAATATCCGATTAATGAATTTTCGACCTATTTCGAGCCTGATCGGATACAAATCTCGAAAAACGTGTCTCGGGATTCGGGATATTAAATATATGATATTAATACTGTTAGATTCATAATTTCATAATATTTCTAAGTATTTCAGTTATATAATTTTTCGGGTTATAAAAGTTACAGTTATAACATTTTTATCGTATTTTCATTACTACCGGCAATTTAAGTGTCTAATCAACTTTTTACTTTCTTTTACATTATTCATCAAGTACAACCATTCATACCCTATTCTTACATCCTTACAACATATTCTTACAATTTTACATTATTTTCTTACAAATTTACTTTTCCAATATACTTTGTACTCAAACTACTTATTAAGTTTGAATATTATTATACAAAACAAAATCAAAATACTTTCTCTCTCCACCCCCCGATTCACTCTCTTTTGTTTGATTTTTCTTCAATTAAATTATTCATACAAACCCTAAATTCTTTTTTTATATAAACTCTTTTTCACCTTTCATTTTTTCACTTTTCCTCTTTTCTTACAAAACCAACCTTTGGAAGTTTTCTTTTTCTCTCCCTCTCCTTCCCTCTTGCCGTGAGGCCCCTCCTACACACACAATTTTTTTTTTTTTTTAATTTCAAGTTTCCTTCCCCAAAACACTAAATAGGTAATAGATCTTGACCCTACCACTATAAAACATGTAATGGTAAGGTCATACATGTGTGGTTCCACCAAAAATCTCCATGAGCTTTATGCTAGGGATGTGGAAACATTAGAACATGATATCCTTGCCATTACAATGTGTAGATCTTACTGTTAAAGTTAATATACTAAGTATTTTGCTTTATTATCGTTATATGTTATTCATATGGAAATTTTGTGCATGTATTTTCATTTTTCTACTCACATCTACATATTGTCATTGTTGCATTACACTCATAACATGAGTAGTATAGTAGATCTATTGTTTAGATTAGTTAAAATGACATAGTTACTTGTTTTCATGCATGAAAGACTTGCTATATGATATTCTTAAGGAAAGTGTTGATCAAAACTCAAGATCCATTTTGTTTCTTTCAAAAATTAAATTTTAAAATTCGGATCTTGAGAAAGACCCATTTAGAAAACATATTTTCCAACTTCAAAATGAAAGTTTTACATGTAAAATGAAGGGCTTAAGTAATAGATATCATTAGGTAGTGATTTTTATGAGTTGATCATGGTTTTACTAATAGAAATTTTCAAAACAAGAAAATAATTACAAAAGTTAAGTTAGATCTATGATTAACCCCAACAAGAATGTAGAAATTCGTAACTAGGGTGAAATACCAAGAAAACTCCTATTTTCCAACCCTAAAACAAGAGTTTTATTAATTAAATGAAAGCCTTAGGGAGTAGGTTTGATTAGGACTTAGTTTTAGAAAGATTAAATGAGTTTTCACAAGAAGCAATCTCAAAAGTAATCTCCTAAAAATTCGGATCTAAAAATGATCCCTATTTAAACACTTATTTCCAAATGCCAAAATGAGTATTTTAATGGAAAAATAGAAGTCTTAGGGAATGGATATAATAAATACTTGATTTTTATAAGAGCAAATATGTTTTTATCAAAGTAGAAACCTAAAACAAAGGAAAAGTTTTCCAACTAAGATCAAACAATATTTTCCTTTCCAAAAATTATGCAAAAATTCGTCATTAGGCAAAATTCACTCTAAAACATCTATTTTCCAACCTTTAAATGAATAAATATATTAAGATAATGAAGGTATAAGGTATATAGATCATCAAGGCCTTATCATAGTAAAACTATGCATGATTTTCAAAGGAATAAAGCTAGTTTTCTCAAGTAAGTGTTCATGGCATTATTGCAAAGTGAAAGTTTTGAAAAATTCTTTTAAATAAAAAATCATTAAGGAATTACATGTAGATAGCTCATATCAAGACATTCATGATCATAGCTCATAGATATTGCATATACATATAATCTACTTGTTAGAAATAATGCAAATTTCACAAAACAATTTCGAAATTTCAAATTTTAGTTACTGATCAAATCTGATCCGAACATTTCGAGACCTAAACGTTTTCAAAATTTAGTAATAACATCATAAATAGATAGAACTTTCGAAGTAGATAGCAATCGATGGCTTATTTGCGAAATTCCGAGTTAAAATGATCAAGTTATGACCGTTTTAAGTTGGAATTTCTAATTACTATGGAAATTACGAATTCAAAGAGTTCTATTTGAAAAGTTTGGAATTAGTTATGGTATGAAATACTCATAGGGGTATTTCTTTCATTTAGGTGATTTTGGAATCGGGGGAGATTTCGTGTTTCTAGATCACTACCATTAGAGATCGGAGACCATGGCCGAGTGAGTTCACTATCTTTAAATTTTATGCTTGTGAATGTGCTTGTAATGTTAGTGGCATTAGAATTAGGGCAAGATAATAAATTGACTATGTGTATATGAGTTCTTCTTGGGTGAATTGATGATAATAATATTGAAATTAGCTTGTTGTAAATATTTGAATGATTTATAGAATTGAATTGTTTACAATATCTATGATCACCCATAAATTGTTAAATTTATATGACAAGATCTTATAATCAAATTGGCCATGCATATCATATGTGAGTCACATTGCATAGGTTATTATACCTTTGTGGGAAGAAGGCATAATAGCTGGGCAACGAGGGGCTTGTAAACTCGAATGTTGGCGCAGTAGCCGGAAATTGAATGTTGGCATAATGGCCGAAAATTGTAATGTTCGTGTAAGGGCTGGAATTAAAAATGTGTGTGGATGGGCCCCTGTATCAACCACAATATAAATGAGGAAAATTGAAATCTTTGGTCGTATAGGTCTAAAACACCTAACCTCGAATGGATGGCATAAATCCATTCAACATAAGACTTTCAGATGGTCTTATGTATTGTGTGCTTACGTGTTTGTGCATTTCATATGGTTGATAATGACTTATCTGTTATATATTGCTGTTGAACATTTAATTTTTGGAAGTGGAACTCACTAAGCTAGCGCAGCTTACACCCCCACAGTTTCTTTCTAATGCAGTTCCTGTACTTATGGCTGCGTCCCTGGACCTGGCTAAATCAGGTAATGAGAGACTAGGAGTTATCTCCTTAGAAAATTACGATTGGTTTGTATAGTTTTTAGTAGTGAACCTAGCAAGATCAATTGTTACCAAAAAGGATAATACTTAAACTTATGTGTAGCAAGGGAATGCCCCTTAATGCTTTGTAATTGATCCTGAGATATCTGTCGTTTATATTTTTATGCTTATCCTATCAAATTGAACTATTTGTCTTCAATTGTTTATGTATTCTATTGTCGTAAGGGAACACCTTGCATACTAACACAAGACTTCTGAATGACTGTGGTAGTGATTCTTAAGTCTCGTTTAGCATGTGGCAGACTGTTATGTTTAGGGTACCCTTTGAGCCGTGACAAAAACACCTATGTGTTGAATCCTATGACACCAATCAAGGTACAAGAGGCGTAGAGAGAAATTAACAGGGCTATTAAGAAGAAAACATTATTTAAGGGGCAGAAGGAGCTTGAGAAAGCTATCAAGGATGACAGAACATTGTATTTATTGTAGGTCAGATATATGTTGGAAGCTAATGGATGGAAGTAGGTACCTTTTGCTGTGAAATAGTTGTTGGAAGAGTATGTTGATGTTTTCCCTGAGGAATTGCTTAAGGGATTATCGCCATAGAGAGGTATTGAACATGCAATTGATGTACATCCTGGAGCAGTCTTGCCAAATAGACCTACCTATTGGATGAACCCTGAAGAAGCTAAATAATTGAAGTGATAGGGGGATGAGTTGGATAGAGTGTGGGTATGTCAGAGAGAGGATTGGTCCTTGTGATGTTCCTACACTTGTAGTGCTAAAGAAGGTTGGTACGTGACATATGTACATTGACAGTAAGGCCATAAATAAAATCACCATTAAGTACAGGTATCCTTTTCTAAGCTTCATGACATGTTGGATGAACTTCGTGGTGCCTAGGTATTTTCTAAAGTTGACCTTAAGAGTAGCTATCAATAGATCTATATGAGGGTAGAAGATGAATGGAAGAACGCTTTTAAAACATGCCATGGATTGTACGAGTGGATGGTAATGCCATTCGGCTTGACCAATGTACCCAGTATCTTCATGCGACTCATGAATCACGTTCCGAAAGACTTCTTGGATAGGTTTGTTGTAGTTTACCTTGATGATATATTAATATACAATAGAGATTTGGAGAGTCATATAGATCATTTGCGAGCAATCTTTTTAGTGTTAAGGGATCAGAGGTTATATGGCAATCTCAAGAAGTGTTCTTTCTACCAATCAGACGTGATTTTCATGGGTTTTGTAGTATCTAGTTCTGGTGTCAGGGTTAATGGAAAGAAAATCAGGGCCATAGTGGATTATCCCATACCACAATCAGTAGTTGATGTAAGGAGTTTTCACAGCTTGGCTTCTTTCTATAGAAGATTTGTCAGAAACTTCAGTAGCATTGTAAGTCCTTTAACCGAGTTAACTAAGAAGAATATTTCCTTTGTGTGGGGAGACCAAGCTTAGAAGCTCTTTGAAGAGATTAAGGCCCGATTGACTAGTGCTCCAGTATTAGTGCTACTAGACTTTGAGAAGACCTTTAAGTTGGAGTGTGATGCATCGGGGGTTGGGATTGAAGTTGTATAGATGCAGGATAGGCGACATATCGCCTATTTCATTAAGAAACTGAGTGGTGTATCTCTAAACTACTCCATGTATGATAAGGAGTTCTACTCCTTAGTACGCGCATTAATGACTGACTTGGCAGCATTATCTCCTTCCTAAAGCGTTTATTATCCACACCGACCATGAGTCCTTGAAACATTTCAAAGGTCAGTAACGATTGTCTAAACACCGGGCAAAGTGGGTGGAGTTTTTAGAAAGTTTTGCCTATGTCATTAAATATAAGAAGTGGAGCACCACTATCGTGGTTAACACATTATCTCGCAGGCATGTATTCATTATATCTCTTCAATCAATGTTGCTTGGGTTTGAATTGATGAAAGAACAATATGTTATTGATGAACATTTTAAGCTGATAGTTGATCGATGCTGTAGAGGGGAAGTGGTTGATGGATATTATATGGTGGATGGGTTCTTGTATAAAGGGGGGAAACTTTGTACACCTACAGGATCTGTCAGGGAATTGTTGGTAAGAGAGGCCCATGCTAGAGGGTTGTCTAGACATTTTGGTGAGAAGAGGACATTGGAGTTATTAAAGGAGCACTTTTATTGGTAGGGAATGTTGAAAGATGTTCATAGAGTGTTAGAGCGATGTGCTATGTGCAAAAGCGCTAAGGAAAGGAAGAGTCTTGTCTAGATGACCCTAGATAAACATTAGTATGGATTTTGTCTTGGGTCTTCCTAGGACATAGAGAGGTAAAGACTCAATTCTAGTGGTCGTAGACCGCTTTAGCAAAATGACCCATTTTATACCTTGTCACAAAACAAATGATGTCCTTTATATTGCTAACCATTTTGTGTAGGAGATAGTCAGATTACACGGCGTTCCTCATAGCATCGTTTCCGATAGAGACACCAAATTCCTCAGTTTCTTTTGAAGGTCTGATTGTGTGTGATCACCAAGCTTATAATTTATGAATCCTATTAATCCTAGATCCATACAAAAGCAACGTGCCTATCGTGTAATATAGAAATTAACTTGGATATCATCCTAAGGATCTATGTGCAACTACTAGTACTAACCCTTTTATTAGCATCTAGTCTAAATTATCAAATTGATTATATTAATTCTAAATTGCTAATTAAACTAATAACTAGTAAACCCTAATTCATGATATGAGTGCTTTTCTTAAGATTAATCAATTCACAAACTATGTCTTTAGTTTTGATCCACCCTAGCCCTTTTTATCCTTTAAATATAGTTTCAATTGAATAAATCTTTATCTTGAATTGCTGGGTTACATAGATAGATTAATTACTCTCTTCAAGTCAATTAATGCTTAATCCTAATTGCAGAAGTAGGAATTTCTTCTTTGACTGAAGTTAAATTAGAATTTCATAAAGCTCATGAACCTTAATTGAAGAAAATGAATCTTCAGAGGTAGAAAGTTGGAAAAGACCTATTTCTAGGTGAGTTACTTATCTTCTTTGCTCATGAGAGATATATTCTATTAATCAAAATATTCTTTCTAATTAACATAAATAATATTTATACACAGGCCTAAAATCATCACAAACAACAAAATAATTCATGAAGTAAATTCAAGATTAAAACTTTATTCAATCAAATGACAAATATGTACATGAGGCTAGGGTTTCTCAAAACTTAAGACATAACAAAACTACTCTTCCATAGAAAATTTAACAACAATAAGCATAAAGGAAGAATTAAGAGAAATCATGACGATAAAACCCTTATAGATATGTTGTTTGTGAATCCCTGATGTTGTGCAGCAATTATCTCCTGAAAAGCTCTCCAAAATGTGTACTTTAGGGTTAGGGATGAAACAATGATGGTTTAGCTCCTAAAAATAACGGAAGAAGGTGTATTTATATTGTTTTGGACATACACGACCCATACACGACCTATGTAGAGAGGTTGTGTACATTGGAGCATCCTTAAAAATTTTGCATTCTTTAATTCACACACTACACATAGTTCATGACCCATGTATCTTAGTCATGTACTCTTGATGTTGTATTGATAGCTTTAAAACTTCATTGAAATTTTTGCTTGTTGCATTGTAAATCCTTCAATACCCTTAGTTGACCTCTATTTAACCCTGAAATGAATAATCATTCAATAAGTATCCTTTTTCTTTATTAGATCAACAAAATATTATATAAAATATGATCAATAAGGCACAATTATTAAGGGTCTTAAGACACTGATCAAGGACACTCTGAAAGAGACTCGGCACCAAGCTTATGTATAGTACCTCATGTCACCCACAGATTGACAGCTGGACTGAGGTTGTCAACCGCACTCTTAGAGCTTTGCTTAGAGCGACGGTTGGCAAGAAACTTACTGACTGGGAATTTTATCTCGCCATTATTGAGTTCGCTTATAATAGGTCGACACATAGTTTAACCGGTAAGTCTTCCTTTAAGGTCGTGTATGGCTATAATCTGACTCTACATTTGGATTTGATAGTAAAATCGAACAGCAAAGGAAGAAAGCTTGAGTGGGGTGGAGAGATCACAACAGATCTAGAAAGTTCACCATAAAGCAAATGAACATCTTGAGAAGACTTAAGAATAATAGAGGACTTAAGGTAACAAGCATTGGAAGGCCAGATTGTTTAATCTAGGAGATCTGGTTTGAATTCATCTCAACAAGGATTGGTTCCCTAACAAGACATCACATAAACTATCTCTCAGAGAAGACAGATTGCTTAAAATCATAGAGAAAATAAACAACAATGCCTACAGGTTGGAGCTATTAGGAGACTATGGTGTTTCTGCTACATTTAATGTTTTAGATCTTTCATTGTACACTCCAGAGGATTCATATGAAGACCCATCAAATTTGAGGGAAAATCTTCCACAGGCCGGAAGAGACGATGGCTTTCAGGCTACTTAGGTTACAGGACTAATAACTAGAGCTAAAGGACTGTAGAATCTTGTATTATGGGTTTTACTAGACAACATGGAACTAGACAAATTTCACTTAGTTGATTCTTTTTTTTTTTTATACAAATGTTATAATTTCAATAAAATCCATTTGTCTGTACACTGAGAAAATGAAGAAAACAAAGCAACTGAAGCAGTAATTGAAGCCCGACGACTCTATTTCTCGTAAGCCGATTCAAGGCCGGCGGTGTTCCTCTCAAGACTAGCAGCTTTTCTTCAAGAAACGTGACTTTATTAGTTATTTCATCTTTTATTTTATATTCCTTCAAGGAACTACTATAAGTACCCTCTGTAATGAGAACTTAGACAATTTTTGGTAATTTGAATACCTAATTGGAGTCTTTTCTCTCTAATTTTCTATACTCCTATCAATCCGTTGGATTGTATCAAGTAACGACATTGGAATTTGTCGTGCGTAATATCAGCAAAGACTATGATAGAACTATTCTCTTGCTGGTGCATCATATCCGGATAAGAGATTATGGTTTATCTTGTTGTTTGATTCAAGAATTGGGATTCGTGTGCTCGGCGTTCTTATTATTAGAACCGACTGTTTGATGGATTCCTACCTTAGGCATATCAAGAAGCCTCTTATTTATAGACGTTAGAGGCTGATGGTAGTCATTGGATGACTTCTGAATGAATGGTTAAGATGAAACATTGCTCATGACCATTGCATCTTTTCCATGGATCCAATGTGATACGAAAAACCTTAGGTATATTAAACCTAAGACCCAACGTTCGTCAAATGGAATTGAACCCCAATGATCGTCTAAGAAACCTAGTGGAAAACGGCGACCCATTGGTTGAGTAATCCCAAGAACCTTGATATAAGGATCTTGACCCTTTAGGAAATACCAACCAAGAACCTTGGTATAAAGGAGGACGCCACAATCGGGGATGGAAAACCTGATTGATAAGTCATGGTGAATGCCACGAGTAAAAACCCGATAAGTTCAAACAAGTTCTTTTAAGAACTCAAAGAGAAAAAGATCTCAAATTTTCATTCATTTCATTCTTCCTTTTTTTCTTTTTCAAATAAAGATACAAGCAAGATATGAACGACTCGAGTTACCTCTTATCGAACTGGATATGGATTCTTGGAAATCCTATGCTCTGATACCAAATGATATGGAAAACCTTAGGTATATTAAACCTAAGACCCAACGTTCGTCAAATGGAATTGAACCCCAACGATCGTCTAAGAAAACTGGTGAAAACCGCGACCCATTGCCTATATGGAGACAAGAACCTTGGTATAGTCATAGACGCCACAACCAGTGATGGAAAACCGATTGATAAGTCAAAGGGGTTGAACGCCACGGGAAACTCCCGATAAGTTCATAAATAAGTTCTTTCCAAAACTCAAAGAGAAGAAAATCTCATATTTTCATTTTTTTCTCCTCTTAAAAGATTACATATGATGGGTTTTTATAGGCTTAATTAGCCTAAAAATTAAGCAACTAAATAATAAATACATGGAAGACTTAAAAGAAATTCAAACTAGGTAATAAATACAAGGAAAAGAAATTCAAACTAGGTAATAAATACAAGGAAAAGAAATTCAAACTAAATAATAAATACAATAAATATCCCCATGTATTTATTATTTAGTTGCTTAATTTTAGGCTAATTAAGCCTATAAAAACCCGTCATATGTAATCTTTTAAGAGGAGAAAAAAATGAAAATATGAGATTTTCTTCTCTTTGAGTTCTGGAAAGAACTTATTTATGAACTTATCGGGAGTTTCCCGTGGCGTTCACCATGACTTATCAATCGGGTTTTCCATCCCCGATTGTGGCGTCCTCCTTTATACCAAGGTTCTTGGTTGGTATTTCCTAAAGGGTCAAGATCCTTATATCAAGGTTCTTAGGATTACTCAACCAACGGGTCGCGGTTTTCCACCAGGTTTCTTAGACGGTCCTTGGGGTTCAATTCCATTTGACGAACGTTGGGTCTTAGGTTTAATATACCTAAGGTTTTCCGTATCACAATGACTAGAATTCATTCCTTCTTTCCTATAATGGGCATAGGCTTTGGAAGAGAAATGGAGCCTTCATAATACAAAAGAAGCCCATTTTCCGATTAAAATTCAACCATTTTAATATAAAATAGCTTAAGGCTTATTTTTGGAGTCTATTTTTCATGCACAAAAAAATCGAATAAGGTCAAAAGCTAAATAAACCTTTCCAACAATCCTTGTTTCAAGCTTACCAAGCCAAATCTCTTTAAAATATCCCTTATTGAACTCGTCTTCTGGACTCTGCCACTAGCCCAAAAGACCGATTATTATCATTAAATTGCACTCCAAACCCAATTACAGAAATGATCATTTACATTTTGCCCCATGACTAAAAGCTTCTTTAGCAAAGTCAAAAAGGGGTTTTGGGCATTTCATCAAGTGTTTATCTTCTTCAAAAGGATTGATGAACATTGATAAGAAGTTGCATTTGTCTTTACATCATTCATCATATTGAGTGAACCGGTACTCTTTGTGCTTATTGATGAACTAAAGTAAACTGAAGTAGTCTTCTTTAGATTTATTGTAGAATACCTGATGAAGCAAGTTTGTTGTCCCATAATAACTTACGGTACTAAACAAATTAATGTGTTCCATGCTTCTTGGTGAACCAAAGCAAGATAAAGTAGTTTTTTTTATCAATCATTGCTTTAGGGACTCACTTGCTTTGTGTTTCACCATATTGCACTTCATTATGATCATCTTATTTTTCCCCCCTTTTCTTTTATAACATTTAATATTTTAATTAAAAACCATTAAATTTAACACAAAGGCACAATGGTAAATAAGGCAGATGCTATTGCATAACTGATGCGTAGCTCCGAAGCATCTTAGTAATTTTGTAAAATTTGCCTTCTTCCTATGCTATTATTCCTTTTTTTTTTTTTCTATACAATGAATGGTGTATCTTAGTAAACCGATCCTCTTGTAAAGAAGAAAAAGAAAATTCCTAGAATATTTCAATAAATCTAGTAAGTAACAAATCCTAGCATACACAAGAATTAACTCAGATCTCTCGTTTGACTAGAATTACGCCTGTGCCAGAGTTAGAAAGTAGGAAGCAAAATGACCCTTAGGACTACGACTTTTCTTTTATTGTTTGATTGAATTTTCCATTCTAATCTCAACTATCTAATAAAAAACCATCACTTTCTATATCCTCATCAACTCAATCTATCAATTATGTTGCAGTATGTACTTTTTTTTTCCTAATCACTTCCTCTAAGAACAAAATAGTTAATAGAAACATAATAGGAGCCCTTTAAACGTAATCAACTTCTCCCTTGTTCTGCTTTGGCAATTGAATTTAGTCGTATGACCTTCTCTTCCTTTTTTCTTTTTTTTTTTTCTTTTTGCTTTCTTTCTTTTTGCTATCATGTACTATTTAATTTATTTCTATGGCTATTGTCTTATTTCTTTCCCACTCTTTTTTAATAGGGATTCCAACAATGTTTATGTTTTCTGGAGACAAACACTGGTAGTATGCTTGAAAGACATGTTTACTAGTTTTTTTTTTTTAGCTAAAGTTTGTTCTTCTTTTTTTCTTGCAGGTGAAAAAAATCATCTTTTGTTGTTTCTAAAAAAAAAAAAAGAAAAAGAAAAAAAGGGGGCAACGGGTTTGATAGCAGGCTTAATTGTTGCCTTAGCTTTCCTATGCTGTGCTAGACTTGACATGAGCCCATGAGTAATCCTACATCGCTTTAGCACCCGATTGCTTGACATAGGCCCATAAGTGATCTTGTGTTATTTTAGAATTCAATCTCTTCTAGTTTTGATACGAGTTATCATGCAATCTTAAGCCTTATTGCAAATCTTTAAGCTTGGTTGTACTAAAGTCAAGTATCGAGCTAATAATTTATTCTACAAAACCCATTCTTCACTCAACTATGACTAAGAAGAAAATAAGATAAATCCTTCTCAATCTATTGGCCTAATCTACCAGAAAGACCAACTGGCTTACTAAGAAGGACGTATACCAAAGGTCTCTTCTCCTTGTAATAGTTGGATTGATAATGTGATAAAGAAGGATGATTTTTAGATAAACATGAGGACTAGAGGATTGCACATGCTCATGCCTACGGGTATACAACATCTTTTCATTGTTTTGGAGGCTTTTTGGTAATTGAATAATTTTAAGTGCTGCTTTTGTGCCGTGTTTTAGGAATGAGAGGAAAGAGCTACCTCTGTCACAAACTTAGTTCAATTTTCCAAAGTTAGTCATCAAACACTGGTTTGCATGGGTATTAGATATCACTAGAAATAAATATCATACATCACTGTTGAAGTGAGTTAATATCCATGGTGCCATTGTGGTATCCATGTGATATACTTTTAAGAAGATGAAAGGTGCAGCAAAATAGCACAGGATAGTATCTAGGTAGAGCACTTAAACTCACACCTTCATAGCATTGTGGGTAAATTACCCCAACCCTGCAAGATGTCTTTGTTCCATTAAAACTTTATTCTTTTGGAAGTATAGACATTGTAGCTGCTTTACACTCATCTGAGCATAATAGAGTATATGATGCTTTAATGGGAGCCTACCATACCATCAAAACGTCGAAAAAAAAAAAAATGTCTACCTTCCCATCATGGATTAAGTACTTCTTCAAAAGTAAAGAAGGGAAACAATACACTACCAAAGGACCAATTGTGAAAGTGAGTGGGTACACTTGTCTCTCTCTTGCTCTCTCTTGCTTTTTTTTTTTTTTTTTTTTAATTCTCTAAATACATATCATGTTTATTCCATTTGTGATATTAACTCGGGGCATGGTTTTATGTTGGTTCGATCTAGTGGTGTTCATCGCCTTATGGTTATGCATGTTTGTTTGTCCTAGGATCTTGAAGACAGAGTCATTCTATGACTACTTCCGTTGATGATACGTCTGGCTAAGAGGCAAGAATTTGCACTTGCACCATTTTATTTGGGTTTACTCTATTGTCACCTTGACTTGTACCACTACACTGCAATTCGCTCAATGGGTTGTTTTGTGACTTCTTGCTATCTAGATGTTGTATTCCTTTAGATTTTCTTTTATGAAAGATTCAAAAGGCATTTTACTCCCCCAATCATGTTTAAAAGCTCTAACTTGAACCACCTAAGAGGTTGGGCATGGCTTGGTAATGGGCGACACTTTAAACACTCTTTATTAACACAATTAGATGACTTTACTAAATTTACATATTATATACCTCATGATCCCAAAAGTTTAAATCTATCTTAATTTAGGTAGTAGAGAAACTTGAATTGGGATCATGGATGATGATGTTTGTTTTAATTACCGATGGCATCTTCTTGCAGATGCTGCAGATAAAGACAACTAATCACTTCATTCACTAGAAGAAACAAATAATGTGGATCACTTCACTATTGCCGTAGATGATGATAATGCTTGGTCCTTTAGAAGGCATAAGAGATCATCGTCATTATCCATGAAACCTAAAAATGACAATATTTTAAAGAGACAATCTAGTAAGATAGATTTAAACTTATGCCATAAATTGCCTCTGGAAAATCTTGTGGCCATGATCAAAGGTATGGGGGGCTCCAATGTAATGTTAGCAACTAGAAAGAGGATCAACAGACTGATCTAAAATCAAACAATAATAGGTTGTCGAACCTGCTCGGTTAATTGGTGAGGATAGACTTTCTTAGCATGTAAGAAAAGAAAAAAAAAAAAATCCAATGTAAGAACATCAATGTTTCCTTAGCTGATCCTTGTCTTAATTTGATTGAAGGTTTGAGTCTTTGAAAGTGAGTTTTTTTTCGCCCACCCATACCCTTCAGGGAGAACTTCATGGTCACATGAAGATGACTTCCAACACCAGGCAACCGGGACAAGACCTAGTCGAATAAAACCTATGTCGTGATGTTATTACTTTGTAAATTCATTGAGTAATAAAACATTATTACAGCTTTAATTAATACAATAATGCATAACGAGACACACTTGGGAAGCCAAAAAGAAAAACCCATCTATAAATACTTAAAATTAGCAGTGTAAATAAATGAAATTAGCTTACATACTATTTAAGTTTAACTTTATTTTTCTTCAAACTCAAGTTTGATTCGAGAATAGTCGAGTTGTATTCAAACTTATATTTGAACTATTTGAATAGATTATATGGTTGAGTTTAAATTTTATAATATTTGACTTGATTAACTCACGAATTCAATTAAGTTTGAATCAATTATAAATATTAATTAAGTTAAGTCCAGTTTAAATAATATTTTTATAATAGAAAATATATTTTATTATAAATCGAATTTAAATGAGTTTGATGCAACTGGGTTTGCAGCTTTGGAAATTTTAGTAGGCAATAAAAGGAATTTCAGAACGAAAGGAAAAGAAAACAAGAGATGGCATGAGATTCTAACAAAGGGCATCGATGGGGACCCGGCTGGACGTGCCACGATGGGGTCCAATGTTTGAAAAGAGAGTTGAGCGTGATCTGTATGTACGGTGGGTAAATACTTGTTTTGATTAAATGAAAAAAAAAATGGTATATTGGCCAAAACTGAGTGGCTGGTGATAAATTTCTGTTGAGTTTAATATATGTCTAAGGTTTTTATGGAAAAATATTATTAATATAATTTTGATGAAATTAATAATCGCGATATAGGAGTTAATCACATATTGCGATTGTTAATCGGGATATAAATGTTTTTATTTGGATGTAAATTGCGTTTTGTAAACACGATATTAATGCTAATATCGCAACTACAATACGCGATATATACTACACCGTATAGTGTTTGTATATCCTGATTTATACAAGCGATTTAACAACTGTATATTGATAATTATTTTTATTTTGACCTTAAATAAGTAATTAATTTCAATTAGAGTTGTAAACATAAAATTATTTCAATTTCTGATAGTTGTAACTTTATGATGCTAAAGTTTTTTTGGTTTGTATAAAGATGGATATATGATCTTTTGTATAGCTCTTGCTTTATCTTGGTACCCCTACGGGGATCCTGGTTTCGGTTTTGGAACCGTAGAAACGCATTTGTTTTTCAAGTAAAAATAAATAAATGAATTTTAGTTTTTAATAAAATAAATTTTAAACTCAAAATAATTATTGGGTCTAAAAGTGTTAAATTGTTTAACCAATTTTAAAAAAAAATATGTTTAGAATGCCAATTTATTTTATATACAAACATATTTAATATCTATTATAATTAGTAATATGAGATAGCGAAATGCTTTATAGGGTAAAAAAAAATTACAATACAAAAAATAGTTTCACATTATTAAGGAAATGAATTTTACTTTATGAAAAAGTTTATATAAATTAATTATATATTATTTAAAGTTATGTTTATTTGTATTGATAATAACATATTAAATATTGTGAAGTGATAATAAATTTTACTATTTATATGAAATAGTCTAAAGCTTAGTAAATATATATATATAATATTATTTATTATTATTTTTTCTTAATTTTTTTAATCGATTTAACTAAAATTGTCGATTCCACCAATTCTAAATCCAAGAACCACATAAGAACTGGAGAATTGGTGTTTCTTTAGCCGGCTCTAGAATCGTTAGTGATAGTTTCGGTCCGATTCCCCCAACTTGTGTCCATGTCTAGGTGAGAAGAATCGAGAGGACGACAAAGTGGAATGGATCAGATAGTGTTAGCAAAATTCAAAGGACAAGGAGACTAGCTGTTTGGACGCTGAAACTGCAAAGCTTTAAATTAATCTCATAGCCACGGTTTTGAATTCATAATTAGATGGTTTATTAAGTTCAATTTTAACGAAATTTCTTTTATTGATTATGTAGTGTAGAGCGTTAAAATGTGATATTTTTCATTTGTTTTTTGTAAATCATTCTAATTTATTTAGATTAAATAGGTGTTATTGCATTTTCGCAAATTAATTAGTTTTCAAGATTTTACTGATATTTGTCCTATTGGTGAAGATTAACTACCAACTAGCATAATGAATAATAAAAAACAAAAAAATTCTAATCTCATCATTTGTTAACAATGGAGGTTTTTGAGCTATAGTCTCATTGTGTATTCTCTTTATTAGGGTTTTACATGTTGAATCATGGTTTTTATTATTTTAAATTTATTATATTATGTAGATACATGAGGAAAAAAATCTTGACCTTATAAGACATTATTTTTCCTATAAAGGATATTTTTTAAATAAATTGAGTTCAAATGAGTTTAATCTAGTTGAATTAGTGTTTTTTTAATGCCAGTTCGAGTCAGACTGGAGCTAAAATTTTAATATTGGTTAACCTTAAGTTGGGATTACATTTCAAGGCAAAATCGAGTTCAGTATTGTGTTGTGTCAAATTTGATTACTTAAAGTATTATGAAATAAACTAATAAACACACTACTTATCATTCTCGGTTCATAATTACTTTCCTTTTGCTTTTCCAATCCTAAAAAGAAAACTATAAGAAAAAGAACAAACATTATAATATGCATTTTGGCTATTTCTCTATACTTAATAGTCCAGAGCTAACAGTCTTGTTCAGAAAAACATCTACATTTTCTGTGATTCTTGAGTTAGGAAAAATATGATAACATATATTCATGAATGTCATTGAAATCATAATACAATATTGATAGAGCACCATTGTAAATATCTGTATCTGTTACATAATACTACTCTTCCACAGATAGCACCCCAAATTTCTTCACAGCAGCCATGGGGGCAAATGCATTACTTCCTTATCTCTTTTCTTTCGTCCATTGAGATCATATATAAGATTATGCCTATAATTATGATTATATATTCTCTGTTCATAATTAGTTTTCTTGTTCTACTTTCTATGTACTTTGATCAATAGTATGTATGTGTAAGAAAAACATCAGCCTATTTTTATTTTTAGCTATATATTATTTTGACATCTCATTTTCATCTTATATACTTACTTTAGGTGGTATAGAAACTTTGGATTGGGATCATGGATGATGATGCTTCTTCTAAAAACGGGTTGCATCTTCTTTTGGCTACTACATACAAAGTCGAAGGAGAAACAAATAAATCGCCTCCAAAAGATCTTATGGCGAAGATAAAAGATATGGGGGTTTCTAAAGAGATGTTAGTAATTAAAAAGGTGATTCAAAAGAATGATCTAAGTTCAAGCCACAATAGGGTTCTCGATCCCGCCAGGTCAATTGGTGAGGAAAGACTTCCTTTGTGAGCAAGAAAAGGATTCACTCCAGTGTGAGAAGTTCATCAATGTTTCCTTAGTTCATCCTTGTCTTGATTTGGTTGAAGGTTTGAGTCTTTGAAAGTGGGAGAAAGACTATGTGCTTTATAACTGGAGGTCGGTTGTTAATAACAACAACCTCTGGGAAGGCGAGATTATATGTCCATCGTCTTTTAGAATGGTCTTTTAGAGCAACTGTTGTTACTTATGATCCCTATATTTTTAGAGGTGTGAGTACTTCAGTATTGATTTATTCACTTAAATTAAAGATATAAATTATTAGGTGTTGCATTGCATTTAACCTAAGCTTGTGTGTGATGACGTGTGTGGTTATGTTACTATTGTATTGAGCTTCAGTTTATTATTGTTTCTTTTCTAGGTGTTAAGTGGATGTTAATGATGATGATGATGACAACTTGATGAGGATGAATGTGATGGTGATGATGTTAGGGATAGTGGTGTTGATGATGATTGGATGATGATGTTGATTATCTAGGGTATGGGTCAACTTGGAAGAAGTTTGTTGAATAGAGAGGTAGTTTAGGATCGTTAGATGTATTTTGTTTTCGTTTTCATTTGAGAGCTGGATTTATATTATGTAAAGTGTAATATTCTTTTGAGGGTCTAGTGGATCTCAAGTTTTATAATTTAAGTTTTCAAAACTTTGTTTACCATCATAAAAGGTATAAGAGATACCTCATTGTATAATTTTGTCTATAAGAGAGATTATCTACTCATGAGATTAGTTTCTTAAATGTTTTCATAAAGTTTTATTTATCTTTATGAATCTAGTTATTTTGCATAATCTAATTAAATGATTTCTTTAAATTAAGATGGAGTAGCAAATGTTTACAATAAACAAATCGTTTAAGGAAGCTTGTGCGTATAATATACAAATGTTATATGCAGCCGTATATGCCTTGATAAAATTTTAGGGCATTACAAAAGATGTATCAACAAATAATGAGGTGAGTGAGGCGTTTGTCCACCTGAACAAAGAAAAAAGACAAAGAAAAGGCTGAAAGTAGTGAGAAAATGGATGAATTGATTCATGAGATACAAGACTTAAGCATGATAGATCGTGATAAAGTGGAGTTGCTACGTAAAATCAATGAATTGAAAGATAAAGAATTTGAAACAACAAAGGAGAAGGAATATCGTAAAAAAAAAAAAAAAAAGAACGTCGAAAGCAAATCGAATTGGAAAAATCAATAATGATGGACGATACATCGCCAATGGATGATCGATGATGACGAATATACCTTTTGCTTACCAGAGGGCGAAGCATTATTGTCAATCCGTGGCAACAGTGAAGTGATCCACATTATTTGTTTTTCCTTCGACTGCGTCTATAGCATCTAAAAGAGTGCGCAACCGGTAATCAGAAGGAACACCATCATCCATCATCCCAATGCAGGTTTCTATACCACTTGAAGTAAGTATATATGATGAAAGTGAGATGTCAAAATAATATAGAGCTAAAAATAAAAATAGGCTGAAGTATTTCTCACACATACATACTATTGATCAAAGTGCGTAGAAAATAGAACAAGAAAACTAATTATGAACAGAGTATATATAATCATAATTATAGACATAATCTTATGATCTCAATGGAGGAAAGAAAAGAGACAAGGAAGTAACTACACTTGCCCCTATGGGTGCTGTGAAGAATTTTAGTCTATCTCTGAAAGGGTAGTATTATCTTTGAAAGGTGTAGAAATTTATAGACAGGGGTATAGTGATAATCGACATTTATGTCACTAAAAAGGTGCTAATGGATATCTATTGAACTTAAAAGATGTTAATCAGTATCTAATGCTTGAGCCCCATGTGCTTGCGAAGAAAAGGTAGATTTTCTTTTCTTTTTAGAGGACACACTTGAGCCTGGTATATTAAGTATAGAAAAATAGCCAAAATGCATATAATAATGTTTGTTTATAGTTACTAATTGGAAAAGGAAAATGATTATGACCAAGAATTGTAAATAATGTGTTCATTATTTCATTTGATAACCTTGAGTTTGAATTTAAATTTCAAAGTTTCAAGCTCCATAAAATTTCAGCTTAAGTCCAGTTCATAATAGTGATGAAGAAAAATATCCTTTGCTTTAAAAAAAATGTTTTATAAAAAGAATTTTTTTTTTCTCTTGAGTGTAAGGGATTAAATAATATAATAAACTGAAATTATTAAAATAATAAACACTTCCCTAGTTTAAGTAATTTTCAGTTGAATTCTTT
This sequence comes from Combretum micranthum, assembly GCA_024138025.1. NCBI lineage: Eukaryota > Viridiplantae > Streptophyta > Magnoliopsida > Myrtales > Combretaceae > Combretum > Combretum micranthum. The sequence goes on along the minus strand of JAMXBD010003262.1, from coordinate 28,061 downwards.
TTGTGGTTTGTTTTTTTTTCCCCCTTGGAAACATGCCGTGTGTAATTGTATTAATTAAAGTTATGATAATACTCACTAACCAATTAGTTAGTGCAACAATTTTAGGTTGGCAACTTCACTACAAGATTTAGAGCATCAATACCAAAAGACTACTATTAACAAAATGAGTTTCTATCAATTTTAGATCAAGAGATCCTTATTTAAGCTTATTGATTAATAGAATTGCAGCATAATATATGAGTTAAATAGTCAAACCATATACTATAGAAATAATAACTATTTAATTATGCTCATATATCTAACCATATACTATAGTTTGTTATTTTGATCTAACCATATTATCTTATTTCATTTAATTATCAAAGTTTAAATTTTGGGAGTATTTGTCTAGTTAATTTTTAATTAGGTCACTTGTATTAGAGATATTTTCCTGAAAGTATGATATATTTGTATTGTGAGGTACCATGTACTGTCGAGAGACGATTTTACCTATATATTCTACTAGTCAATAAGCTTAAATAAGGATCTCTTAATCTAAAATTTGATAGAAACTCATTCTGTTAATAGTAGTCTTTAGGTATTGATGCTTTAAATCTTGTAGTGAAGTTGCCAACCCAAAATTGCTGCATTGACTAATTGGTTAGTGACTATTATCACAACTTTAATTAATACAGTTACACACAACACGTTTCCAAGGGGAAAAAAAAAAACAAACCAAAAAAAAAAAATACATCTGAAAATTACTTAAAACTAGGAAGTGTTTATTATTTTAATAATTTCAATTTATTATATTATTTAATCCCTTACACTCAAGAGAAAAAAAATTCATTTATTATTTTTCCTAATGTAAAGGATATTTTTCTTCATTACTATTATGAAATGAACCTAAGCTAAAATTTTATGGAGCCTGAAACTTTGAAATTTAAATTCAAACTCAAGGTTATCAAATAAAATAATGAACACATTATTTACAATTCTACGTCATAATTATTTTCCTTTTCCAGTTAGTAATTATAAACAAACATTATGATATGCATTTTGGCTATTTTTCTCTACTTAATATACCAGAGTCAAGTGTGTCCTCTAAAAAGAAGGGAACATGTACCATTTCTCTGCAGGCACATGGGATCAAGCATTAGATACTGATTAGCACCTTTTAAGTGACATAGATATTCATTAAAACATTTTTAGTTACATAAATGTCGATTATCACTACACCCCCGTCTATAAATTTCTACGCCTTTCAAAGATAATACTACCCTTTCAGAGATAGACTAAAATTCTTCACATCACCCATAGGGGTAAGCGCAGTTACTTTCTTGTCTCTTTTCTTTCCTCCATTGAGATCATAAGATTATATTTATAATTATGATTATATATTCTCTGTTCATAATTAGCTTTCTTGTTCTACTTTCTATGCACTTTGATCAATAGTATGTATTTGTGAGAAAAACATCAGCCTATTTTTATTTTTAGCTCTATATTATTTTGACATCTCACTTTCATCATATGTGCTTACTTCAGATTGTATAGAAACCTGCATTGGGATTATGGATGATGGTGTTCCTTCTGATTACCGGTTACGCACTCTTTTAGATGCTATAGACGCAGTCGAAGGAAAAACAAATAATGTGGATCACTTCACTGTTGCCACGGATGACAATAATGCTTCGCCCTTTGGTAAGCGGAAGGGGTCGTCGTTGCCATCCAAGAAACCTAAGAATAATAATATGTTGAAGGGACAGCATTGTAGGATAGATTTCAACCTGTGCCCTAAATCGCCTCCAGAAGATCTTATGGGGAAGAACGAACGTATTTGGGGTTGTAATGTGATGTTGGTAATTAGAAAGGTGGTTCAAACGACTGATCTAAGTCCAAACCACAATAGGTTGCCGATCCCGCCAGGTCAATTAGTGAGAAAGACTTCCTTAGCGAGCAAGAAAAGGATTCACTCCAGTTTAAGAAGTTCATCAATTTTTCCTTGGTTGATCCTTGTCTTGATTTGATCGAAGGCTTGAGTCTTCGAAAGTGGGAGAAAGAGTCTGTACTTTATAACTCGAGGTCGGCCGTCAAGGAAAACAACCTACGAGAAGGTGAGGTTACACATCTATGGTCTTTTAGAGTGGCTGCTGGAGAATTGCAGTTTGCATTAGTCAGGGAGTAAGACCAACCCGTCATGGTGGATGCAAGAAGAACAAGGCCAGAGATATCATCAACATCCAACCATCTCGTTTCTTCTTCTTCTTCTTTTTTTTTTTTTTTTTTTTGTGTGTACTGTGGAAGGAGACCAAGTCATGTTACAGTTCTAAGGTTTTTATTATCAACTTTCTATCTTTGGTAAGGTTTCTTAGTAAGGTGTCCACAAAAAGTTGGAGCTCTTTCAGTACTGTCATGTTTTGCATTATCTTTTTCTGTCCAATGTTCCTTAATTATATCGAGCTCGCGTATTTCATGCTCGTTGCTTTTATATTTAAGACTAACTACTCGTTTACTTCGTTGTAATTGCAATTCTATTACAGTCTTATTTTTTACGAATAGCTATTACGCCGTTTAGTTCACTGAATAGCGATTCCACAATGAATCTCTATTACACAAAACATTGAATAGTCATTTTTTATTCAAACCTATGAATATCAATTTAATGTTGGAACTATCTTTTTTTTTTTTTTTTCAAAATACCATCATTTAAATAAAAAATTAATAAAAAAAATCCTATTACACCTCTCTTTCATTCCTTCGTAATAGAAATTCCATTACAATCTTATTCATTCAGCGAAGTGAACGATCCGTAAATGTGTTTTTTTTCCCCCAAGGATGAAGGATTGCTATGGTTTGTCATTGTCCGCAACTTTTTCCCTTTTCAACATGTGACGTTTAGATTTATCTATAAAACCTTCGATTTGTATTTAGTAATATATGTTACAAGATATTTATTTATCATAAATTTAATAATATAAAACATATAATGCTATAAATAATATTTATCTAAATTGTTTATAATATAGAAGCTGATTATTTAATGAGTGCTTAAATACTCACTAAAATACCGTACACATAAAAAAAAAACTATTTTAACTTTTGTAATATTTCATGATGATTATCGATATTTATAAGATATTTCTTCTATTAAAAATATAAAACTATGGGAAGCAATATCATAAAATGTTGTACATAAGTAAAAAAAGGTTCATCAAATGGCTTCTAGACGTATACATGTAATTATCTTTATATAATTGGTATTTGTATAAGTATATTATAGTGGATTTGGTAAATAGACAATTATCTCAACTTTTAAATATATACATATACATATACATACACTTACACATATTAGTCTCTTCACAAGTTATGAATGGAGTTTTATTATTAATAAATTAGAATATCATATTATTTATAATAAGTAAACAAAATTAATTTGTCGGAATATTAACTAATAAAAAACTACATGAATTTTTTGAGGAGCAAGCCCCCTACCTTTTTACCCCTAGTAGGTTTGTGATATTTGATATACATAGAGAGATGGACTAAATTATTAGTAATTAAATTTCCTTTTTTTTTTCTCTATAAAGTTAGATTAATAAAAAAATTATAACTAATGTAGGTACAAGAAAAACATGTTGAATAGGAAAAGACATATCCTATTGCAGTTATCATGTCTCCTTGGATATATTAATGGTTTAGAATAATTACTCATACAATATGGGTTTGATGATTTTATTTTTTAAACCAATGTGTCAATGAGATCTTAAAAGACCTTATATGTATAATATACACATTGGTTAAATATTTTTCAATTTTTAACAATCATATAAAGTTGAAATTGAGCATCTCAATTCATCCAATATTAATCAAACACCTTATTACCAATATGGTATAATTAATAAACATAAAATATGTGCATAGTGGGGTTACTACAGCTAGCCGATCACGTGCGATAAGCATGGTAGTTAACCTGAGAGACGTCTTGCATTGATGACATGTGTAGGATGTCGTAGAGAAAGGCATGGGAGGAGGAATAGGCAAACCCAGTTTCTCGAGTGCATGAGTGCTACAGGAGATCGAATAAGATAGATTCGATTATTCTTGACTCGTTCTTCATGAAGTGGATATCTTGATCCTTTTAGAGATGTTCAAACATTGCTCTCAAACTTAGCAATGAGCATAATTCTTCCAAATGAGAGGAGAAACATCTTATTTATAGATGTTGGAGGCTAGGAGTAGCCGTTGGATGAGTTCCGATTAGATGGTTGAGACAAAGCATTGTTTGCAACCATTGGATCTCTTCCATGAATCCAACGGCCAGAATTTATTCATTCCTTTATGTATGTGGGAATAGGCTTTAAATATGGGCTTGTAATAGAATTAGAGCTTTTATAATAAAAAAAGGAGCCCATTTTTTTATTAAAATAGTCCATCTTCGATATAAAATAGAAATAGGCTTATTTTATTCCAAATAAGCCCTATTTTAGCCCAATAAAATCCAAATTAACCTAGGAGATATTTTTGGAGTCTACTTTTCATGCACGAGAAATCCGAATAAGGTCAAGAATGGAATAAACCGGTTTTATGATCCCTGTTCTGAGTCTATTAAGCCAAGTCTCCCTATGACATCCCTTATTGGACTGGACTTCTATGCCTCGTTACTAGCTTAGAAACTGGCCTGTGGCATTAAATTGGAGCTAAAACCCAATTACCGAAATGACACTCTACAATATGCATTTAAGAAATTAAATCGGTTGTCTAAAGAATTCTAAATCTAAGTTATGGGATTTTGAACTTTTTCGAATGTGATATTTACAAGGTTGGGAAATCTATTAAAAAGATCCGTGAAAGGGACAGAGGTTTTATTCAGAAAAGGGAAAATGAGCTAAAAGGTAGCCAAAAACAGACCAAATGTGGCACAAAACAAGATTCCGAGCTCCACTTTTCTGCAGCATGACAAAACACACGCCAAGTCAGATTAATATCGCATCATTTTACTGTGTCCATTAGTCATTGCATACACAAGGCCTTGCCGGTAGGCGATGCCCCCTGGACCATCTGAGAAAAGAATAGAAGTATAAATACATCAGTGTAAGCAACTAGGGATCTGTTTGTTTGACCGTATTCTAATTTTGATAATATATTTTTATTATTTTTAAATAAATTTCTATTAAGAAATATATACTAATAAAAAACTGATAATTTCATTCATAAACTAACTAAATAAAACTGATACAGATATAATCTTAAGAAGTTATATATACGGATATGATACAAATACAATACAATTATAAATCCGACAATCCTATCAAACCCACCTCCAAATGTTTAATTTTCATTGAAGTAGTAGTGCATTTAACACCCTGATACTTCCCGTTCCGAGCTATCCATTAGCATTGGGGATGACGTTTTTTAAAATAGTAAACATTATCATTTCAGGAATTAAAAATTGAACTATTGATAGGTTATATTACCTATTAGATTTTGGTTATTATAGATAATTGATAGCGAATGGGATATTTCTAAGCTATAACACAGCTACTTGCACAAATTATTGTTATATGGATATGCTTTATGAATCTAGCACAGTTAGATCTCCTTGTTTAAAAAGTCACCATTATCGAAATATCTTGTGCCTAATTGCCTATGTTATAATTCTCTTTAAGACCGAAAATTATAATATATGTGTAAATATTCTTGTTTGAAATTTAACTAAAAATCAAACTCACACGTCACAGTTGTCTGTTGAAATTAAGTCGCTAAAAGGGGAGTTGCGCCATTAACGACCCGATTGATAACAATATAATAGCTTATGGTGTTAGTGGAAAATATCGTATGCAACGACTCTTCTCAAAAAAACTAAAACACCACTTTTTACGGTGGTGGAGTATTTTTACAGCCCCTTATGTCCATTACCATTATTCTCATGCAAGTTGCATGTTTTCCCATCATAACACACGTTGCTTTCTCCTTACACCGGGTTGTAACTCGTAGCCATGTTGTCATTATTATCATATCGATATGCACTACCCATCATATCAAATTCTAGATTTACAAACCCGATAAAATCTATGATCTTAGCTAGATAAGTTATATCTATTCATATAGCATAGATTTTAGGGTGTCGTCCACGTGCAGGGATAATGAAAACTAGAACTAGTATTACCGATTTTCTACTATTTAACCTAATTCTTAAAGAGAAATCTATGAATCAACTACTAAGCAACTAATCTAGCAGTCTTAAGATCAATTATGTATGCTTTAAGAAGATGGATTCAACACATGATATACCTCTCACCTTGATTCACCATAACCGTAAAATCATTATGATAATGGATTGATTAATGAATATTCATGCTTTATACTGTAGGATCTCATTAAGTAATCAATAAATCCCTTGAGTTAATTAATTTCTACCTCTACATGATATAGTAGAGACCTCTCCCTCACTACATCACATAAGATTGCATGAAAATATATGATCTTTTGACAAGAATTAAATCCTTATAGCATAAAATCAAAAATTTCCCATCTTTATATGAAATAAGCAATTTTTCTATTCTTATAGATCTATCTTATTAGATGAAACTCTTCCTATTTAAGTATCATGCATGCAATTGATTTATGCACAAATCAATCATAAGACAATGCAAGCACATGAATAGATACAAAGGCATGAACATTTCATTAATCAAAAGCAATTCAATTCACACGATTAGGATTTCATAAAGTGTAGTGTAGGAAGAATCTACTCCTCATAAGAATTTACAATATAAACAATAGATCTAGAAGAGATAAAAAAGCATGATGCAAAGATAAAACTTATAGATGTCTTAATCTCCAATTGATGTTACAAGATGGCTCTCATGTAACAGGTGCAACGTGATACGACAGCTTTTAGAAATTTCTACTAAGCCTCCTTTGGGGTCATTACAATTGCCACATCAGATGTCATAAATGGTATATTTGGAGATGAATGAAGACAAAAAGGATGTACGATAGAGCATATACTCAAGATCATATCATGTTAGAAAATTATATATCATATCATTGTGACTCACAAAGACACATCTCTTGAAGTTTTTGAGAAAGAAACAAAAAGAAGACAATTCACATTGCTTGGATTTATGAAGATTGCAAAAACTTGTAGCATTGGAAAGGGATTTACATGTTTCCTTATTGCTTTTCTGAATTTATACAATGTATTGTTACATTTAAGGAGGAGTAATTTTGTATGTTAGATTTTGTGGAACTACAAACTTGTCATGTAATCCCTATGCATTATTAATGAAATATTACTAGTTTTTCTTACATTCAACAATTATTTGCATTGAATCTTGAATTTATATTGTTCATAATATAAATCCTTAACAGATTTCATTCGGATTGATTGAGAAATCATTTTTTTGAATAGATCTTGGCTATTGATGAGAATTGCTCATGATTATAGAGATAGGATAGTTAAATTCTTTTGCATACAATTAATTGTGTAAGGGAATTCTAGAAATTAATATAATTCTAAGTTGCTATTAGCATAGGAAGAGATTCTAGTGGATAAACTTAGGGCTAAAGATTAGTGATCTTGACAAAGACATAATGAATTTTGTAGTTTGAGAATATAGTAACGTTATATGATATTTCCTTAAATTACATGATAATGTTTAGTGATGAAGCGAAGTCTAAATGTTTTATACATCGGGTTTATTTTAAGAGATTTGTGTTTGTAAGTTGACTAGTAATTTGTAATAGATTAGTGGTATAATTAATAATGTACCGGTAACAACCACTCAAATTTGTCGGCTAGATAATAATGAAAAGTAATTATTGGTACTTAAAGATCCATGTGGAGACGACCTTGTACTCCATCCCTATACCATCTTTGATAGGTGCACTTGCCTAGTGTTGATTGTACTTAGAAAGGGATCATAGGTAAGTCTAGGCATATCTATATTTAAAATTGTATTTTATAGATTTTTATTGGCTTTTGAAGGATTACTTGAAGACTTTAGTTGGAACTAGAAGTTCCATTATATAATATATTATATGATATAAGATGTTTCTCTACCTATGATGCTCAATATTTGAGTTAGTTTATTTAATTTGCTTAAGTGTTATACTATGGTTGGTAAGACACAACCGAAGCATCAATTTTGAGTCAACAAAAATTCATCTATAAAAAAATATACGATATTTTTGTGAAAATTTGCTTGTGATATTATTCTTACATTAAGTTTATGCATCTAATATGTTCATGGAATTGGATCGTCATGTTTTTTCAATGTTTACTATGTTATACCCATATTGTACAACATTAACAAGGAAATAAAAAAAATGACGAAATTAAATTCTTTTCCCATAATAAAGTCTGATCCATAATGTAATATGCATAAAAGAAATTAAAAACAGTTGAAATTGAGTTTTTTTTTCTTTTTCTTGTTTTTTGGAAAAAAAAAAAGTTTTGAATTAATGAAGGAAACAATAACTACCTTCATCTTCCACTCATTTTGAATCTTGATAATATAAATCGAAGTAAATAGATTTTCTGCCTTACAATTAAAGTCGGGACTTCAATGAAGATCACAAAGAATTAAACAGGTCTATTGTTCTTTTTCTATTTCTTTAATTTTTAATTTATTTGACTTTAATAAATAGAATCGACAAATTTGGTCAAATCTATAAATTAAATTTTATCAACATTTATAGAAAAACAGTAAATCTAATATAGTTAACAGGAATTATAAAATTATAAATTTGTGAGACCGTACAAGTAAAACTACGCTCGTGATAGGCAAGTGTTTAACAAAAGCAAAAGTAGATGTTTATATTAATAAGTTTCATTTATATTTGGGCTTTTGAACTCAGAGCACTTGTCAGTCTATGCAAAGTATCGCACTGCTTCTGGAAGAAGAAATCGAACATGGAGGTACACCCACAAATGCTAGGCGCGGATGCTGGATTGTCAGACCTTAAATTAAGTTAATGTAAAAATTATTACTATGTATTCACTCACTATTATAATTAAAATTATATTATAAGAGATACATATTACTTGACAAATAATTATTAATTAAAGTTATATAGTTAATACATGAAACTTCAAGTTATATAATAAGTGTTATTTAGTGATACCATATGCAATAAAGTAAAAATATTTATGACGTGGATAATATAATTATTATTTAACGTATACGACAAATAAAAAATACTTATTAATTAGTTAAATATAATTTTAAGATAAATGAATTTAATTCTATTAGAAAATTAGAGTAATAAATCCATCTTAAAAAATTAAAACTATATCAATAAAATTTAATACCATAACCTCATGAATACATAGCCATATAGTTAACCACTAGACTATAATTACTTATCTATCATTATTCACTCTTTTCAAATATAAATAATATATTTTTTTGTCACATAATTCCAAAAAAAAAAAAAATTTCCAAGTATAGGGGTGGAGCCCTGTCCCCCTAAATTTGTTATTGATTAACGCAAATGATGAAGTGGATGATAATTGCTGCTAGTCTGTGATGTTCACAAAAAAAAAAAAAAAAAAAAAAGTTAGAGGAAATATGTGGTGAATTAGTTTTATATAAGACCATAAGTTGCTCAAGTTTAATAATTTATTAGAGTTTGATTTGAATGCAATCAAGTTGTGAGCAAGGTGCGCCTCTACAAGATTGCTTAAGTTGAGGTCTGGTTTAAATTGAAGTCAAATAGAATGTAAGTTTCATTAAGTTTAACAATCAAGAACATGCCCGAATGAGTTTAAGCAAGATACAGACTACGTCATTTTTACAGATACATGTAAAGCAAGGCAATTCTTTTAAGTCCAATATTATGTTAAATTGTATATGCTCTATTTTGGTTTTTTTTCCTTCTTTATGGTGTTTATTGAAAATAATTACTTAACTAAGGTTTAAATAAAAATAATTATCAAATTACAATTTAAATTTGCATGTTTGAAAAAAGATATAGAAAACTGGTAATGTCAGAATTGCAATACCATATACAACAACTCTATCGCATTGACAAAACGTGATTATAAGAATGACAGGCATCAGAGCCACTTGTGGACCTCCAAGTTGTAATTATAAAGGAGGAAAGAAATAGTAGCATTTAGGTAGGCATCATTAAGGATTGAGTCCGAGATTTGAGTTTTAACAAAATGCTTCGTTGTTCGATTTTGGATGATGATTCTTTCTAAGGTTTCAGACGTTGGTGGTTACTTATGGTGTGGTTTGTCTTGTTCTTTTGTGCCTTATCATAAGACAGGTCATAAAATTTTAATGTCTTTATTATTCCAGCTCCTCCATGGTGCTAGTGATTAGATCAAAGCATTAATAAAATACCAAAATCGCAATTATAAAATGTGATATACATGCCCGTTTTAGACTAAAATCGCAATTATGAATTGCGATACACATGCACAAAAACTTCCCTATAACAAAATGTATATAGCTACCATATAAAAAAATGGAGTCATAGTTTATTGATGAGATTCTTTTTGTAATTTTATAAAATCACAATTTTAAGCTACCATTTAGCAAAGGCTTTGGTAATTTTTGTTTAAATGCCCATATTTTGATAAATTTTAGCCCTCATAGACGTGTTCCATGCCCCCTCTATTTTTAACCAATACAACTATCTTTGTGATATTTTATTTCCAAACCATTTGACATCAAATAATGAATCCAACGTATGTCTTACTAACATACAAATTCAAAACTTCGCCCCACACCAATCAACTGATCTAACACTGTACAAGAGTGAAATTTCTAAGTACAAAGTTTGTCAAATAATATTGTACAGACAATCTCATACAAACCTCACCATAGTCTTTGCTTTTCTATCTCAACACTTCAAAGGAAAACCTAAATCCAAATTTCAATAATACTCTCAACAAAATCTCAATTTCTTGTTTACACCAACTGCAATGGATCTTCGATACTTGAAGGGTGAGAAATCTTTATTTCAGCTTAACGATTCTTGAATGCATTTCACTACAAAAGCAATGAATTGAATTAGGGTTTGAATGTATTGTTGATCTAAGGAACTAAAACTTATTTGTGTTTGTGTTATTTTATGAGGGTAATTGAAGAGGATTTACCGTCTCTTTAAGTGACTAGCAGCTCCAAACACAAGAACGAGTTCTGGAGAAAAGATAGCTAGGGTGACCCATGTTCATACTATATCTACTATTTATCTATTTCTCTTTATTGTTAGTCCAATATATATTGTTTTAACTACCGTAACTGTACTTGAATGTTTAGTTATTAAGTTATTATTAAGTTGAGTTCTTCTAAGATCCCTACTGAATACACTATTTCAGATATTTTGGCCTGTGTTTTACCCTTTTGCCCATATCAACTCTTTTCCCTTTAAAAGATTAACCTTGTCCCTAAGGCCAAAGTTTGGGTAATCAACCTGAAACTCTTCTAAGTCCATCCAAGTAGCATCTTCAGGCATAAAAGATTCCCACTAAACCAAAATCTAAGGAATAATCTCGCCTCTCCTCCATATAGAACGTTGAGACAAGACATCTAAAGGTTGAACAATAGGACAATTACCCAAAGCTTCTATAGGCATATGAAATGTCTCATCATGTATGCCTTTAGATTTCCTAAGTAAGGAAACATGAAACACATGATGAATACATAACTCCTCAGGCAACTTTAGTTTGTACGCTACTAATCCAAATCTCTCCAGAATTTGAAAAGGACTATAATATCTTCTGGTCAATTTTTGAGATGGCTTATTGACAAGTGATGATTGCTTATAAGGTTGAAGTTTCACAAACACATAATCTCCAATCTTCAAACTCTTTATCGACCTTACTAGTGTCAATTATAACCTTTAGCTGTTGAGCTTTAAGTAAAATTGTCTTCGAAATTCTAGTATCTCATCTTGAGATGTTAACTCTATATCAATAGCCTCAATAGCACTTATTCCTCTAACATAATCTAGAATGGCAGGTGGTTGTCGTTTATACAATGCTTGAAATAGAGTGAATCCTGTATTGCTATGGAAACTTGTATTGAAGGAAAATTCAGCTCATGCTAAGAATTTAGGCCAATCTTTAGGAACATCGACAACAAAATAGCATAGTAATGGTCTAAACATCTATTGACCACCTCCGACTGACCATTACTTTTGTGGATGATAGGCATAATTGATTCGTAGCTTAGTACCACTAAGTTTAAATAACTCAATCCAAAACTTACTAATAAAGACGAACTCTATCACAAACTATAGAGCGTGGAAGGCATGAAGCTTTACCATAATTTTGACAAACAATTTTGCTACAAAGATAGCTGTGTAATTTGCACATAATAGTCCAAATGACAGTATCTAGTTAAACAGTCTACAATGACCAGAATGATTGAATATCATGTGAAACCAATAGACCTATAATAAAATCCATGGAAATGTCTTCAAACACCTTCTGTGAATGTTAAACCCTGTGGAACAGTAGTCAAATATTTGGCTTGTTAAAATACATGACATTTTTTTAATGAAATCCACAATATCAGTCTTCTCTCCTTTCTAAAAAAATGAGAGGGAAAGCCTCTTGTATGTTCTTAACACCCCAAAATGACCTCCAGTTGGGGTACATGAAATTCCATTAATAAAATTGGAATGACAGTTGAATTTTCATGTAAGAATATGCGAGATCTTAACCATAACAATTCTTCTTTATAAATTAATGGCCAAGGAATAGTATCTCCTCTTTGCACCTGATCTACCAAAGATAACCATTGAGCATCCTTAGAAAGTGCTTGTTTCAAAACAATTGAAAAATCAAAACATGGAATGGTTAGTGCTAAAAACAATGACACCATAGAAAACATCCTTGATAAGGAGTCTACTACTCGATTCTCTACCCTCGGCTTATATTGAATGCTAATAATCATAGCCTAAAAAGTTGACTAATAGTTGTTATTGCTCTGGAGTTTGGATAACCAGTGTTAACAACTCCTTGATACTTCTCTGGTTTGTTTTAATAAATAAAATGCCTTCCTAAAAGATATTGATGCCACTTCCATATAGCTTTAACAATGGCTACTAATTCCTGTACATAAGTATTGGCTTTTTGTAGTCTCAAACTAAATTTCTTGCTAAAATAAGTAATTGGGTGATTATCTTATTGCAAGACAGCCTCCAGCCTTGTTCTTATTGTGTCGGTTTCCAGAATAAATGTTTTTGTAAAGTCTGGTAAAGTTAAAACTAGTACTACGACCAAAATTTGTTTTACCTTTTCAAAAGATGCTTAAGTAGAATCTAAACACACAAACTGTTCTTTTCTTAGCAAATTTGTAAGTGGAAAAGCAATTTTGGTATAAACATTAACAAATCTATGATGGTAACCTATGATGCCTGAAAAACCTCTTAGTTGCTTCACATTTATAGGTTAGGACCATTCTTTAATGGCTTTAAGCTTCTCTAGCTCAGGGCCTACTGTTACAGCTGACACAACCTAGCTTAGGTACTCAACTTTTATCTTAGCCAAAAGAACATTTAGATTTCTTAAGGAAAAGTGAATGATGTCTTAAACATTGAAGGGCTTTCTCCAAATGCTCTTCCATTGATCTACTATAAATGAGAATATTATCAAAGAAAACAATGATGGATTTTCTCAAGTATAGTTCGAAAATGGTATTCATTACAGCTTGAAATGTAGATGGTATGTTTGATATGCCAAAAGGCATCACAACATACTCATAATGGCCTTCATGTGTTCTAAAAGCTATTTTTGGTGTATCGTCTAGAAACATTCTAATTTAATAATATCCAGCCCTTAAATCCATCTTGGAAATTATAGTGGCTCCGCTTAACTCATCTAGTAACTCATCAATGGTGGGAATCAAAAAGTTCTCTTGAATATTGGTTTGATTCAAAGCACGATAATCAACACAAAAGCTCAATGATCTATCCTTTTTCTTTACCAATAGTACTGGAGAAGAAAATAGACATGTGTTAGGTCTAATGACTCATGGTTCCAACATTTCTTAAGCTAGTTTTTCAATCTCTATTTCTAAAAATATTAATACCTATATGGTCTCACGTTGATAGCTTGTCCCTTATTCTTTTAATGGATATGATGTTGAACATATCGAAGTGGCAACAATGATGATGGAGTCACAAAAACATCATTGAATCTGTCTAACAATGCATCTAAAGCATCGTTTCTAGTGGTACAAGATGATGAAACATCCACCTAAGCCACAATATTGAAATAATAAGCCATTAAATTTGTTTTCACCATCTTCATCAACTATTTATAAGATATTTCTTTGCAAGCAATATTAGTTGAACTAGTCAAACAAATTGCCTTATTTTTCCAGCAAAATTTCATAGTAAGTTTGTTGTAATCCGAAGCAACTGGTCCCAAAGTGGTCAACCATTGAATACCAAACACTAATTCTACACCTTGAATTAGTAAAATGACGTAGAAATCTACTGAAAAAGTGACTCCTTGAATAATAACAATAGATTTCTACATAGTCTAGTGCAAACCAATTTATCTCCATCACCAACCAATACTAAAAATCAAGATACCACTTTAATAGGAATTTTCAACTTATGAGCTGCACTTTATTGAATAAAGTTTTGTGTGATACCCGAATCAACCAAAGCATTTAAAGCTACTCCCTTCACTCGTCCCTAAATTTTCAAAAGTTTTTGGAACAATGGTACCTGACAAAGCATGATAACTAATCTTAGCTTCTTTCACTTGATTAACTACATCATAATAATCATCTTGACTATCCTCATGCTCAATACAATCGAGAAAATAATCTTCATCGTCTTCTAGATGAATCATAAGTAGAAAATTTGATTCGCAAATATACCCCTTGTGATATTTATCATAATAGTTATAACACAATCCCTTTTCACGTCTCATGGCCAATTTAGCTGGGGTCATCTTTTTAACAGGAAAAATCTTCTTACTATTTTTTCATTGTTCAACATAGATTTTTATGTAGCCATAGCAAGACTAAGTGAGTGCACTTTAGAATCATTGGTGAATACTCCCACTGATTCATTAGATGATACAATAGAATTACTTTGATGAGTTATATTCATTAAGTAACCCAATTTATGTTATCCAATTTATGTTCTTGCAACTTAGCTAGATTAATTGCTTCTAGTAAAGAACAAGGTTTAAAAGATAGTACCTCTTGATGGAAAACTGGTTTCAATCTAGAGATGAAACATATTATCAAAAAGCTCTTAGATAATCCAGAAATTTGATTACAGAGCTTCTCAAATTGCAATTGATTCAGCTACACTACCTTCTTGAGTTAATTTGGAAAGTTGATCCTGAAAATCCACAAATGTAGATGGTCCAAATCTGATTTTCATTGCTGTAATAAAAGAAAATCATGTTGAAATTAAATCATTTTTGGTCATCTACTGGAACCATTCCAACGCGTCACTTTCCATTGCAAATGAAGCCAACTTTACTCTATCTGAAATTGGGATCTAATGAAACTTAACAAATTGAGTAGCCTTAAAGATCCAACCTCTTGGATCTTCGAGGAAAAATCTTGGTAATTCTAACTTGATTCCCTTCATGTATGATAATGATTCTCTAATTGGTCCTAAATAATATGATGAAAGCAGATTATTACCATGTGTTTCAATTCTGCCTGATTGTCAGCTTGATCCTTTTCCATATGCTTTTTGTATATATCGTACAATAAAACACAGATTATCATCTACACTATTGATTTTTCATCTATCATGTTTATCTTGATTGCATTATATTAAATTTATCATGCAGCTGCACAATTTGTTTAGAATGTAAGGATACCTCATCATTCAATATAAGAACTCTTCTGGTGGCTTTAGCCATAGTAACTAAAATCAAGAACTCAACAGGAGCACCAAATTGATAGGATTATTCTAATAAGCCAATTTAAAGCCCACTTACTAACATACAAATTCAAAACTTTAGCTTACACCAATCAACTAATCCAACATTGTACAAGAATGAAATGTCTAAGTACAAAGTTTGTGAAATAATGTCATATAGACAATCTTGTCCAAACCCTATCACAGTCTTTACTATTCTATCTCAACACCTAAATGGAAAACCTAAATCTAGATTTCAAATCTACTCTCAACAGAATCTCATTTCTTGTCCACACCAACTGTAGTGGATCTTCGATACTTGAAAGGTGAGGAATCTTTATTTTAGCTAAACGATTCTTGAACACATTTCTCTACAAAAGTAAAGAATTGAATTAAGGTTCGAATGTATTGTTGATCTAAGGAACTAAAACTTATTTGTGTTTGTATTATTTTGTGAGCGTAATTGAAGAGGACTTACTGCCTCTTCGAGCAACTAGCAGCTCCAAACTTAAGAACAAGTTCAAGAGAAAAGATGGCTAGGGTGACCCTTGCTCATACTTTGTCTGCTATTAATCTGTTTCTCTGTACGATTGGTCTAGTGGATATTATTTTAACTACCATAATTGTACTTGAATGTTTAGTTATTAAGTTGTTGTTAAGCTGAGTTCTTCTGAGATCCCTACTAAATATACTATTCTAGATATTTTGGCATTTATTTCATCCTTTTGCTCATATCACTACCATTACTTAAAAAGAAAAACGATATACAAATTAGATGAAATTAATTATTAAAATATATTGCAAAATCGGATATATAAGATGGGATATGAATATTTACATACAAATCACAAGTATCACTTTCAATACGAAGTTTGAGCATCATCGAGTAGTTGCAGGGTGCAATATTCATATGCATTGTAGCATACTAATAAAGCCTGGTATAATTTCTATAACTTTTCTTCTTTTTTTTTTTTTTTTTAATCTTGAGCATTTTTCTTTCCAAAACATATGAAGAAATCCAAACAAACATATACCCAAATCCAAGTCATAGCAGATTTCTCTGTTCTTAATCTAATCCATCAAATATCAAACTCTATCTTCGAATTAAACAAATCCCTCAATGCTTATCTTTTCAAGCTTATCATGTTGGCTATTTATACACACATATTATAGAAAGTTCCTAGCAAAAATTAAGTATGTAGATCAAGACGACCAAGATGTTTCACTCCAAATGGAGATAAACGTCAACCAACTTCTGCATTTGTGGCTTCCCACTAGTAAAAAATGACCTTAAGAGGCGAAATAGTTCGCCTCAGTAGCTTAGAAATTCGCCTCTGGAAGTCCGCCATGTTAGGGCAAAGGAGGCGAAGGTCGCCTCACGTTTTAAAACGTGAGGCGAAATTCACCTCACGCTAGGATGGGGGTGCCACGTCGGCTAGTGAGGCGAAACTCGCCTCACTAGCCGACGTGGCATGAGGCGAATTTCGCCTCATTACAATGTATGAGGCGAAATTCGCCTCATAAAATGGGAGCCACGTCGGCTAGTGAGGCGAGTTTCGCCTCACTAGCCGACGTGGCATGAGGCGAATTTCGCCTCATACAATATAATGAGGCGAAATTCGCCTCATCTACCAAATATACCAACGTTAATTTTTATAAATTTTTAATTATTCATATATAATTTCAGAATTTAATTTATTAATATTTTAATTAAGATTTAATTATTAATATATTATTTCAGAATTTTAAAAAAATGCAACACATATTATAAAAATTATATAATTAATATTACAAATTTATTGTATTAATATTTGACTTAAAATTTATTAATTAATTAATATATTTTTTCAGAATTTATAAATAATAAATACAAATGTATTGGAATAATTTAAAAAAAAACGTATAATTAATATTACAAATATATTTATATTTTACTTAAAATATTGTATGTAAGTTTGTTATCGTAAACATTTGAAATAATAAACGTATTATGATATTATAAATATATTTATATTGATATAAATGTTATAAAATAAAAGGTAGAATATATCTAAAATTTGGAAAAAATTGAAAAAATTTGTAAATATTATACCTTATATTATATTTGATTTTAATATTGTTGAACTTGTAATGAGAAATAAAAATCCTGCAAAAATAAATCCAAATAAATAATTATAAATAAAAATTAAATATAAAAATTAAGTAAATAAAAAAATTGAGATGAATTACCGTTGTGAGCGAATGTGAGAGAGGGAAGAAATATGAGGGAGCAGAGGAGAGAAGGGGGTATATATAGGCAGTGACTGGGCTGATGAGGCGAATTTCGCCTCATATGTTGAATCTGAGGGGAATTTCGCCTCATGAGTTGGGGAATGAGGCGAAATTCGCCTCAGACAAAATGAGGGGAATTTCGCCTCATAATGAAAAATTCCAAACTCCCGCGCCCGCTATTTTTCTCCCGCGTCGTCCCGCTAAAAATTTTAATCGTAAATTTGCATAATTTTTTAAAATTAATTACTAAAAATATTTATTAATTTATCAACTTATATATTATTAAATAAGATTAAAAATTCATCTTATTTAATTGGGTGATGTACTTTTATAATTAAAAAGTTAATTATAAAAAATTTATATATAGATAAAATTAATTAATCAAATTATATTTTTATTAATCATTTCATTTAATAGTAAATAAGATTAAAAATTAATCTTATTCAATTGTGTGATGTGCTTATTTTGATTAAAAAAGAATCATAAAAAATATTTATATAAATAAATTTTTAATATATTGAAATTAAACATATTTATTAATCAATTTATTTACTAATATATAAGATTAAAAGTAAATATTATTCAATTGAGTTATGTACTTACATTTATAATAATTTAAATAAACAATATATAGATTAAATTTGTATTATAAAAAAAATATTTTATTAGTGAATTTACTTATAGTAAATAAGAATTAAAGTCATTGTTATTCAATTAGGTAATGTACTTTTATTTATTAAAAGTTAATTATAAATAATATGTACATACATTAAATATTTATATAGATTAAATATTTCATATTTAAATTATATATTTATTAATCAATTTATTCACTAGTAGATAAGATTAAAAATTAATCTTATTCAATAGGGTGGTGTACTTTTATTAATTAAAAATTAAATCTTTCAATTATTTATATAGATTAAATATTAATAATAAAAATATACATATATTATTAATCCATATATTTATTAGTAGATAAGATTAAAGGTAAATCTTATGCAATTAAGTAATGTACTTTTATTCATTAAAAATTAATACTAAAATATTTTTATATATTAATTTTTTCATAAAATAATATACTAATCAATTTATTTACTAGTAGATAAGACTGGTGAGTTATAATTATAAAGAAATGTTTTCATAGATTTAATAATAATTATAAAAATATTTATTTGTCAATCAATTGATTTACTAGTACATGAGATTAAAAATTAATCTTATTCAGTTGGATATTTATTTTTGTAAAAATATTTATTTGTTCGACATTTTGTATATTGAGAATATTTTTAATAATTAAACATATAAAAGAAGATTTGGACTTTGTACGAAAATATAAAATTAACATATATTAATTTCAATACCGTCAATTATTTCATATGGATTGTGATAATTATACATTTATCGTATTCGTTATGAAATTGTTAGTACAAACATAAATTTTTACAAATAAAAGTATATAATTAATATTACAATTTTTAGAATTAATAAGTAAGTTGGTTTTGAGATTTGAAATTGATATAACCTCTAAAAATCCTCTAAAATAGTTTAGAGGATTCATCAACGCTTGATTTTTAACCTAAACATTAATTCCTAAATCTTACTAGAATTTGAGTTCATTTGTTTGAATAAAAATATTAGTTCTTAAACCCGAACTCACATTAAATATGTTTGTATCCAAATTAAATTCCTAAATTAAGTCCTTATTTTAAGATGTTAATTTAACCTATCGTATTTTAAGATCTTCAATTCCCAAATTAATCCCAGTTTCTCAGCCTCTTCGTATTTTGGCCATAATTTTTTAATCCGATCTCTGATTGAGGCGACTTCAGTTGCGTTGGAAAGATAAGAAAGAGATATACAACTTTCATGTATTGAGATTTTGCAAATGCTAAATTATCAGTGCTTAAATTTCATTTCTTTTCAACTGATACATTTTCCATGCAAAGTTAACAACTTGTTTTTCTTTGTTTTATGTGTTTTTTGCTTACAAGTGGATATTTTTTAGCTATAATGAGATGGATAAGTGATGCTTATGTGTTATGTTGACTGGTTCATATAATTAAATATGAGTTTAGTACATTAGATTTAACAAATAATTAGATTAAATGTAAAAGTTAATTAACAAAAGAATTTAGTTAACAAACCGAGGTTCAACTTGATTAAATAGACTTCAATGAGTTAAAATGAATTAGATTGAGATAGTTTAACCATCTATGACTTATATTTTCATTTAAATGATTAAGGTTAAGTTAACCATCTTTGACTTAGTTTAAGTTAAGGTGAGTTCAAGTTAACATATATCCTACATGTATAACATTAAATAATATATTTAATATACTGCGGGTTGGTTGAATGGTTTTTAAATAAATTAGATGTGCATGGTACTCGTCGTATGAAATAACAGTACTAAGGGACAAAATATGACGGTAATCATAATCAATAGCATGACATACAAGGTGCGAAACAAGTAATGCAATAAAACGTGAACATCATGTCCGGAATAATAAAAACGATGAGGAAATAAAAAACACGATAGCAGCTACTGTCGCTGATCCTGTCGGAGTCGAGCACGACCAGATCCTCTCACAGATGTCCTCTGTGATACTGTATGGGGGGGAGTCGAAGCCGGTGTCGACTGAACAGCTGCGGGCTGAGTCGGAGTATGCGGAGGCTGCTGAGAGGCAGGAGGATGTGAAGACGAAGGAGCCCCAGGAAAAGCATACGATCCAAACGCTGACGGCTGTGACGCAAACGGCGCAAAACCGGGACCCCCGGCCCATGGGATGAACCCCTGAGGATGTGGTCCTCTCTGCTGTGCGGAGCTGCCTGGTGATCCTGTGTCGGATCGTGTGGAGGATGCGTGAACATGGATGGATGGCTCGGCATCCCATAAAACCCATGGTATGGATACGGAGGAGGTGGGACTGGTGTGAATGGCGTAAAGCCAGGCTGACTAGGATCAGGGCCATAAGTGGAAGTCCCCATCTGTGGTGCTGCGTGCTGGTATGGAGGGTACTGCCCGGAGGAAGATGTAGTAGGGGGACGGACGTAGTTCATCAGCAAATCGATCTTCTCTTGCATCTTCTCAATCTTGGCCTCCTGGCTGGTCCTATCATACTCAGAGTGGACCAAATTCTCCTCACGTGGCTGCTCATAATAATCAACCCTATGTTGATCTATTGGCATGCCGTAACCGAAGCCACGTCGGTAGGCAGATCGGTGGCCCAAAACCTCCTCCATGATGACCTTATCCTCCTTAGGTCGCTGACCTGACGCAGCAGCAATGTCATCCTCATGCTTTCTTTTTTCCACCATTCGTTCCTAGTTGAAACAACATGAGCACAAGGTGATTATAATCATACAAACAGATGGATATGAAACTACAAAAAAATATATAAGAATCGAAAATACTAACATAATTCTGCATGGAGACCTCCGACTCCCATCGATCTGTTAACTGCCCTTTCTGTCTCCTTAGGTGGGTATGTCGGTAGTTTTGTATTGGCGTGAGATCCTGTAATACATTATTAAAAAAAGTCAGTACAAGAACATAGCATTTAAACCCACATTCATTGTAATTGGAATACCTACATTTGTGAGTGCATGCTGGAGCATGGATTTGTACCACCTGTATGAACTGACAGTTGCTTCTTCCTGTTCTCCGCATTCACCGTGGATCGCAACTACACGTTTCGAGAAGAAGTGAACAATTGAACTATACTTATGCATATGTAATTTACTACATGGAGAAGCGTACCTTATAATCTTGATCTGTCTCTAGGAAGTGGACGAATGCCCTCCATTCATCTAACCTGTGCTCGAAACCCGGTGGTGGCTTACTAGCAGCTGTCGCCTCCACCCTTGGCTATGACATAACGTTTAAGCCTGTATCGAAGCTGACTATATGACTTGCTTGCAAGAAAGTCCAGTGCCACCCACCATTTGTGAATTGTCCGCCAATTTTCGGGTAGTTCGAACTTGTTCTGCAAATTTGAACCAAAAAAATTAAGTGTTAAAGGAAGGTGACAGGCCAAAAATTGATTTTTCGTATATGTTTACATTTAAATTAACTTACCATTACACGGCGGATGATGCCATGTCGATAGGCCTCGGGAAATGCTGACCATGCCTTTCCTCGACCTCCAGGGACAAACAACTTCGTCGAAGCTCTGTGATGGAGTAAGAACTCCAACCTAACCATCCCCGGAGATGAGCATATGAGACCCATAAACCCATCAGGCATAGTGATGGTCGGTCTACGGCCTGTCCTCCTATACTCCTCCTCCGCCCGGTAACCTCTATACATACCCCGGCGCCTATCTGTCACCATGTTTGCCTCCTCATGCTGAGCCGCCACAGCGGCCTCCTCCCGCTCCACTGCTGCGGCCTGTGGGTCATCTGGGTCAACCTGAGCAGGCATATCATCCGGGAGGTCGTACAACACCTCTTCCCCGATCCCCAGCTCATTTACCCATCCCGGCTGTGGCTCAGCCGCCTGACCCGACTGGTCATCGGGATGTCGGACCTGCCGATCAGTAAGTAAGGCAGTAAACGATCCTCCTGTATGACAAAATAAGAAAATGAAACGCATGAGTCCAAAATTGATATAATATTGCTATGACAGATAAAACATTTACAAATGAAGCTGTAAATCCCACCAGTGTACTGCTCCGGATGTGCCTCAGAGTCGTCCAAAAGCTGATCCATGAAATCGGAGCTACTCATCCTGCAAGTTCAAAAAATAACACCGGTTACTTAAATATTTCCTGGAGATTATTACGCAAACAAAGTACATGTGATAGATAATAATTATATAAATAAACGTATCCGTACAATCTATTCGTCCAAATCGTAATCGCCTATGCTACTGCATCCCACACTCGGGTCGGGTAAGCGTGTAAGGTTTCCTAGATCAACAAATATGCGATTGATTGGAATTGTCCATGGCCTTGCACTGTCTGTTGCATTGCCTCCTCTATTGGAGGTGGCTCGAACGATTCAACATCTTCTATACTCTCGGTTTGGAAGAGAGCACGTGTGAACATATGACGGTGTACAACTTTCTGGACAATCTTCCAATTGCCATTTCGCTTGCTTGGGTCTTTTAGGTAAAATACTTGTTGTGCTTGGTCGGCAAGGATGTACGGGTCGTTATCGTACCATGACCTTGCGTGTTGATGGAGATGAGGTCTCCGTCGATAATTTCTGGTTTATCCTCTCCGTATCAAACCACCTGCATTTGAATAAAAACACTTTCTTCGACCCCACATAATTTAGTTGTATAACTTCGGTGAGAACGCCATAAAATGTAAGTTGTTGCCCTCCATCTGCACCGATGACATATACACCGCTATTCTGTGATCTTAAGCCAACCTCCTTGGCTTCTGTGTTGTATCGGATACCATTCACGATACAAGCATTGAAGCTATATCGATGAATTTCAGGGCCCCAAGCTAACGCTTCAAGATCTTCTGGCATCTGATGTCCATGGACAGCCGTTTGCTCCATAATCTACATACCAAGTCAACAATTAAAGTTGCATGTGAAGATATCGATGAATTAATGGTATTGAAGTCTTCAACAAGTTTTTACCTTATTTTAAACCACTCGGCAAAATGTTTACATACTATTCCTCCGACATTGCGTGCTCCACGTGCAGTTAGTTCGTTCTCAAACTCCCTGTAGATATTTCATTAGAAGTCCATCTTCAATCTTGGTGAACATCTCTTCTTTTCAAGTCATAAATGAATGAAAAGACATGACATACCTTATAAAGGGTTGCACTTCCTCGCAATTATTCAACACTGTCCAATGCATCCTGTTGAGTTCTACATCCGAGCCTGTTATAGTGCATGCACCTATTGAACGTATGGGTTGTGAATACTCGAAACGATGATGATGGACATTCATCCAGCGGTTCGTCCCACTGTCGGTGGGGTCTATTTATTCTTGAGTCCATGTTATCAAAATATAAGGAGCAAAATTGAGTGCTCTCCCGCACAACGTACGACTCCGTAATTGAACCTTCCGGTCTTGCCCTATTCCGCAAATCTGCTTTTAGAACTCCCATGTACCTCTCAACAGGATACATCCACCGGTACTGGACCGGACCACATATGCGTGCTTCATTTGGAAGGTGGACGGCTAAATGTATCATAATATCGAAAAATGCAGGAGGAAATATCATCTCTAACTTGCAAAGAGTTAGGATTATTGTTTTTTCCAAAGACTCCAAAAGATTTACACGGAGTTCTTTAGCAGTCAATTCCCTGAAAAAACGACATACATCACATACAACATCGTAAATGCGATTATCCAATACCCCACGAATGACAACCGGGAGAATACGTTGCAGCAAGACATGACAATCGTGACTCTTAAGACCTCTCAAACTAACTTCATCAGCGCCTAAGCAGGATGATATATTTGAAGCATATCCATTAGGCATCTTCACATCCCTTATTGAATTACACACCTCTCTCATTTGCCTAGTCGATAGTGTATATGCAGCTGGTGGTTTGAAAATGCGTCCACCACGTTGCTGCAGGTGTAGCTCGAACGAATACCCATTTCTTGGAGTGTCAGTCTCGCCTTCTCTGTGTCTTTTGACTTGCCCTTAAGACCAAAAATAGTTCCCACTAGGTTATCGCATATATTCTTTTCGATATGCATCACGTCAAGATTATGTCGAATGTGCAATTCACTCCAATATGGCAATCGGAATAGCAAACTCTTCTTACACCAATTTGTCCCGTCTTCATTCCTCCGACGGCATAGGCGCTCTTGCAATTTCCCTAAAATGACATGCTCGTATCGACTCAATTGATCGATGATGTCTGAACCAGAGAAATCCCTTGGTCGTGCCCGTGTTTCCGTGGTGCCGTCAAAACTTACCCTGTCATGGCGCCACCTATGTCTCAAAGGCAAGAACCGTCTATGGCCCATATAGTGGAACTTACTATTTGAATGGCCACTTGTGCAGTCAACGTTACATATTGGACATGCTTTATAACCCTTCGTCGTCCACCTGAAATGTCACCGTATGCCGGGAAATCGTTAATAGTCCATAATAATGCAGCATGCAGTCGAAATACCCGTCCTTCGACTACATCTAGTGTTTTTACCCCACTTGTCCAAAGTTCTTGTAGCTCATCTATCAATGGTTGTAAGTACACATCAATATCTTTACCTGGTGATTTCGGCCCCGGTATTAAAGAGACATCATCATATATGGCTCCTTCATACATCTCCATGGTGGAACATTGTATACAAACATAATAACTGGCCACACACTGTATGTCGTGCTCATGTTTGCATACGGATTAAACCCATCAGTGGCAAGTCCTAATCGTACACTTCGGGGGTCCGATGCGAACAAGGATATTTGTTATCCAATCCTTTCCACTGTTCGGAATCCACCGGATGCCTCAGCACACCATCTACAGATATATACTTTTCCTTGTGCCATCTCATCTCTGGAGCCGTCTTCCGGCACATAAATAGCCTTTGTAATCTTGGAACTAATGGGAAATGTCGCAACACCTTAACCGGTACTGTTTTTTGTTTCCTTGTATGAAGCTTCCATCTTCCTTCCCCACACACTGGGCATGTATCAAGATTTTTGAATTCTTTTCGAAACAAAACACAATCATTTTTACAAGCATGAATCATGTTTGCATCCATGCCTAACTGCTTCAAACTTCCGTGCTTCGTAATATGATGTAGGTAACAAATTGTCGGCAGGTAACAAACTTTTTATTAAGTCAAGCCAATTGTTAAATGACTTCACAGACTGCTTCCCATCAATCTTTAGATTTATCATTTGCACTACTGCTGATAATAATGAAAACTTTGTACATCCCGGATACACTGGACTCTTTGCTTTTTCAAACATTCCAGTCCACCCATCTCCATTAAACCCACTACTTTCATCTTCGCTGTCAATATCATCGCCATCGCCATCGCCATCACCATATTACAGCAATATCTTCCAAAAGTTTTTGATCTGCCTCATCTTCAAAGTGCGTGTCGTCAAGTGGATTGCTCCCTTCATCCATAACAACATTATCATGTACCTCGTATTCATCTACATCCTCACCATGATAAATCCAAGGGGAGTAGGTCCAAGCCATTCCCCTCCTGAGGAGGTGATACTCAATAATCTGAATAGATTGCCATGCACCATTAAGGCAATCTCTACAAGGGCATCTAATCAGTCCATCTGCCCGCTTATGGTTTACAGCAGCTTCTAAAAACTCTCTAACCCCATTCTATATTGCGTTGTTGTCAAATCACGTGTCATATGCCAACTTCGTTCAGACATCCTAAATTGACCTTAATTAATTACCACATTTAACTCACATCGGATAACTCTCTT
The DNA here is from genome assembly GCA_024138025.1 of Combretum micranthum. Taxonomy (NCBI): domain Eukaryota; kingdom Viridiplantae; phylum Streptophyta; class Magnoliopsida; order Myrtales; family Combretaceae; genus Combretum; species Combretum micranthum. Next base: position 1,567 of record JAMXBD010003262.1, on the reverse strand, counting down.
ATAACTATGCAAGCATCTAATATTGAAACACTAATGTTTGATTTACTTATTATTTAACCCTATATGTGTCATGCAATTACAGATAATATGCATAGTTTTATCGAACCTCTAAGAATAAATACATTACTACAAATTTCACATAAATTAATTCACAAACATATCAATAGGAGCATTTCTACTGTACACATATATACATACATTTATGAAGTTAAACATATTACACATGTATTAAACATTAATATATAATTATTATATTGTAACTATATATGATTTTTGTTCACATACAATTATTAGTATTTAAATAATTGTATTTACACTATGTATCATAAAAGAAAACACAATACACATATATTAGACAATTATATGCCATCACTAGATCGTAAATACATATAATATTTTTACCTTACTTATAATAAATATATAAGTATACATATAATATACAGGAAATACTACATATGTAAGTAGTATTATTTCAATACTTACACTTATTTTATGTCTTATTAATCTAAACATATAAAACAAGCTTCGAATAATATATAAATATTTGATCCTAAGTATATACATAGTTTTTTCAATTTCTAACAATAAATACATAACTATATATTGAACATTCATTAATCAATATACATGAAAATATTAACATCTCAGTATTTATATTTAATCTATGTGACATGATATTAAACATAATAAACATAGATTGAATAATAACATGTAATCATATCCTATAAATCTATAATTTCTTCAACTACACACTAATATACATAACTATAAATTAAATATATATATATTACTACTATTTAAATAAATGAAATAAAAATTTCATAACAAATTGAACTAACCTTGCAGTAATTGTAGTACGATAAATGTCTGATCAAATCCACCCAAATTATCAGATACCTGCATTCAAAATGAAAATATCAATCAAAAATATATTTTACTATAAAATAAAATACTATAAGAATTAAATAAAAAAAAAAACTTACCGTATAATTAAATTTACTTAATCGAAAATATTTTTTTTTCTGATGTGTGTGCGTGAGTGTATGTGCGTTTTTGGGTGGGTGGGTGTGTGTGCGTCGTGAGCTAGTGTGTGAGTCGGTGTGTGTGTGTGGGTCGTGTGTGTGTGTGTGTGTGTGTGTGGGTCTGTCTGTGTGTGTGGGGGTGGGTCAGTGTGTGTGGGTTGCGCGCGTCGGTCGGTGTGTGGGTGCGTGAGAGAGAGATGTGCGTGAGAGGGCGAGTGAAAGAGGGGGGGGGGGGGGGGGGGGGGGGGCGGTATATATAGGGGGAAGATGAGGCGAATTTGCCTCATAAAACAGAGGCGAAATTCGCCTCATCCTACTCAGTATGAGGCGAATTTCGCCTCATCCTAGTCAGCATTTGAGGCGAAATTCGCCGCTGACTAGGCTAGTGAGGCGAATTCGCCTCATATCCTAGTCAGAGCGAATTTCGCCTCAAATGCTGACTAGGATGAGGCGAAATTTCGCCTCTTTTGTTAAAATGAGGCGAAATTCGCCTCAGATACTTTAAGAGGCGAATTTCGCCTCTTAGTTCTCGCCTCCCCTACCCA